>WOGM01001023.1:0-10732 GCA_015342125.1 Leptinotarsa haldemani | reverse complement strand
GGGTGGTAGCCAACCCCATCCCCCGAAAAAATCTCCTCGTAATAAACAAATAATTCTTACTTTTTTACTAAATCAAATGGACACGTATTAGCAGGTTGTCATAAAAAGCAAAAATTTATTTTTTTATGAAAGTTCTGAACGCATATTGTACCTTAAAAACAATTTGATTTATTTTAAAAAGAGTTGAACTCAAGAAAAATACCTTTAATTTCTCAAATTATGTCGAAAACTAATCGTTACAAAAATTTTCTTTTGACAGAGTTGTAAAGGTATTTGAAAGACCTTTAAAAGAAGGTGCCATTCGACCTACTTTCCCTATCTAAATAAGGGTCGTTCGACGCACCCCTCCGAGGGGGTGCGTACTACAAAAAATCTGATTAGTATGAATAGTGTCCCCCTTTAATCAGAAACACACTGTATATACATATACATTTCAATTTAAGAGCCATCGGTAGACAGCTGTTTCAGCCTATTGAGCATCGTCAGAGCAATGACAATGGCAATGGCAAAAAAGGCAATCTCACAGAAGATGTTTCATCGAGAAGAAACGCCTCTACAAAATGTTACTCCTGTTCTAATAGTTTACTGTACGGCAAATTGGCAAAAAATGAATGCTTTTTCGATCGAAAAAAGCGCCTCGAGTGCTTAGGGAAAACCTTGGGATAATAAAGGATAACTGTTATAATAATGCATGTGAATCTAAGTATATTATTATATCGTGTTAGGAATCACATATTAAAGAGAAAGACCTCGTTCGTCTTTAGCTTGCACAAGAATCGACTTCTGAGGGTTGTCGTTCGTAGGGGTGCTCTAGCTGGTTAAAGGAAAAAATATATGTTGAGCACATATATAAAATAAAATTGAAATAAAATTGAATTTGTTAATAAATTCATATCCGGAATTATGACTTTTAACTCGAAGTTATGACTTCGATATTTAAATGTCGACTGTAAACTTCAAACTACGACTTCAATTTCGAGTTTAAAGTCGAAATTTTGAATTAATGTCGGAATTTTGATAAATAAAAATTTGTATTTCTTTTACGCTTCTGTATAAATGAATATGTGCTGCAATAAGTTTCATAGTGAATATATTAATATTACTATCATTAATATTCATAAATCAAAATTGCATGTGCGTATGAAACTGAAAGAAAGAAATAAATATCTTTGGTACCACTGAAAATACGTTTAGTTCAATTTCAATTATAGCTTCTGGATTTATTGCTGTTTTGCAAATGCCACATGTACCCCAAGACGGGGTTCTTCTAATAATGAAAACAGAATATCGCGCGCCCAGCCTATTGGACGATACCCTGTTATTGAAAGTAATTGTGTTCTGTATAACTCATATAAGTCATAAATTGTTTTGCTGAATGCAATGTAATGTAATCGAAAAATAATATTGTTGCAAATCAGGTAATAGGGCATGTACGGTCCTGCCCTTTAGAGAAAGGTTTTAATAGAAAGAATAATGGATGAGATCAGAAACAAATACGTGTCTCCAGTGGAATTATGAGTGTTAACATTGTTTTCATCATGAATAATCCGATTTGATTGTTATTCAAACATTTCTCTCTAATTTTCAGAGATTACTTTTTATATATGCCTTATAACTTCGCATTAATGAAATGTTCCTTAGTTAACAAATTAACATTTTCTGATTCGTTGTGTTTTCTTTTCAGCTAAAAATATTTATTCTCATTTTTTTCTTTATCAATTCACTAGAATCGTGTCAACTGCATCTGGATCATATAGAGCATGTGAGGATCGTGTTTCAAGCTCTAGTAAGCTGACTAATACCATCTAAACGAGAATGACGAAAATATTTTTCTTCACATTATAGTTCGAGTTGACATTCAGAAACAATTGGTCACGATTCGTATCGATGAAAATGTTCCTGAAGTTTATAGTCATCGTGGAAATTTCTTTATTAGTCGAGTGTGAACGATTTGATTTGAGTGCAAATAATAAATATTACGAAATACCCACATACAGTATTTACGGCAGTGAAGAGATATCTAATGGAAATCGACGAGGTGTTTACAAAGGCCATTACGGATCATCAAGAATACCACCTTCAGTTGAAAAAATTGCTTCTTCTAGTTTTGAGGAATCGTCTTACCGCGATAGAATTGATTTTCATTATCCGCACGTTGAGTTTTTGACGAAAGATGAAACTACCTCCGACTTTGGCGAATACCAGTCATCATCGGTTAATCAATTTTACTTCACACCAAGTCCACAAATTATCGAAGACGACGGATTTTATAAAAAAAGCACAAGAAGACCAAGGTTAAAAGTGAACGTGAACTCATCCGAATATTCGTATGAACCTGTAAAATTATCTCATATTCAGAAAGTATCCAGGCCGACAACTGGAGAAAATAAAAATACCAAGTACGAGGAGATCTATACAGAAGCCCTAAACACGCCAGAAAAAAACAGTACCAAAGAACGGATAAACGTACTGCTGAAGAAGTATTTATCAAAACTATACTCACAGAAATTCAATAATACTTACAAAAATGAATGGGAACCAACTGTTAGTCCCCAGTCAGTTTCGAAAAACGAGAAAGAATTATCTCCTAAAACAAAGTATTATGACAGCAGTTTATGGAGTTTGAAAAATGAAAAGATTCAAAAAATAAACAAACTTTTCAGTTTATTCACAATAGTACAATTCAATAATTCTCAGTGTAATGCTACCAGCTCTGCAGGATCGTATCTAGGAATCTGTTATACAACATACGAGTGCAGTAATTTGGGAGGAACAGCAGTAGGAAATTGTGCCAGTGGATATGGAGTTTGCTGTGTTTGTGAGTTGTGATATTTCATAATATTTATATTTCTCATTCTTTTCATTTTCCAACATATCAGATCTCACATGAAATTCAAATGTCTTGATGTACAAAATACTACTTTGAATTTCATATGTTACAATTGAAAATGAACTATTGAATGGAAAGAAGGATAATGACATCTTTCCTTACGAAGACGACTTCTATGGGATCAGTTCAGTCAATTTCCGCGGATTAAAGAAATGTTTTTTTGCTACATTTTATTATTGCCCGATTTGTTTACTTGTTCACATGAATAAACTGAAATTTTACGCTAATAGAAAAAAATTTGAACTCTTCGATAAAAATATATTAACTTATGTATTATTGATAAAATTCACCTCTTTTGTCTACTTTAGAATTCACTTCGATTGCTCCTTTGAGAGAAAAGTCGAGTTTTTATTCATTAAGGGATGAATGAACATCAGAGAAACTGTAAATTAGGTCAAATGTACAAATTGTCTGTAGCGGAACTCGTGTTTAGTGAAGGAGATCATACGATACTGTTTGAAGATGTTATAGTACTTGCCCTGATCATGGAGAGCATAATCTGCTTGTACAGGAAGCTATTGAAATCCATAAACATTTGGAAAACTTCAATAGAAAAGAGGAGGCGATAACGCTTAACCGGATTTGGAATCCGCACTGTAACACTGTAACAGCGCACTGCGATGCTATGTTATTAACAGGTAATAACACTTTGGCCAATAGCAACGTATCAACAAGAGAGGCGGACTAACTGAATCAACATAAATACAACATACGAACTAGAAATCACCAGTTCCACCGAGCTGCAGGCGCCGAGACTGGTCGAAAATTCCATCTCAGAACTGAACAACAGGAAGACAGTCTATCTTGCCATCCTGGATATTTCAAAGTCCTTCTACTGAGTCTGGCACGAAGGCCTACTGCATATATTGCTCGATTTCGATCTGCCTCGGGGTCTGGTTCGATGGATTAGGTCCTTTCTGAAAGGTAGATCATTTCAGCTTCGAGTTGAAGAAACCCTATCTCGTGTCAGGGAAATCCAAGCTGGAGTGCCTCAGTGAGCTGTGATATCTCCACTACTGTACATCCTTTACGTGAGCGACCTTCCAGGTTCGATCACGTGTAGATTTCCCTTTACGCCGATGATACGGCTCTCCTCACTTCTTCCATGGGTCGGGAGTTGGCGGTCGTCTACATGCAACGTGCACTGGATGACCTCGAACGCTGGTACCTCGACTGGAAGATTCGTGTGGACCCTGATGAAACTCAGGTGATAGACTTGGAAAGACATAACGTTTCTCCTAACACACGGGTCACGATCTCAGGCAGGGAGATCGAATGACAACCGCTAGTCAAATACCTAGGTCTTTGGGTAGATTGCCGACTCACCTGGACAAATCACATTGATTACATCAAGACCAAAGTTCAGTCGAGAATAGCTGAATTCTATCCGCTGGTCAACAGACATTTAAAGCTCAACTTTAGAAATACGATTTTACTATTATACAACACAATGTTCAAGCCTGTTATTATGTATGCTCCACGCCCCGTCAAATATATTCATTCTGGAAAGATTACAAAACAAACTTCTCAGGATGCTGGTGAATGCTCCATGGTTGTTGCAAAATGAAGCCATCCACAGAGATTTATGTTATTTTCAAGTTCTTACTCTTCATTTGGTTACATTTTGCATTTTATAAGGTTTATTTAGTAGATTCTTTCCTATAAATTTGTTGCAATTTAACTTCTCAGTCCTTCCAAAAACTTTACTCCATCCAATGCTTCAAACAAATTCGACCCTAAATACACAACTGTACTGAAGATCACGCTCTCCAGCGCTGCCTTATATTTTTCTGAGCAGTGGAAGTGCTCTGATTTGAATAGAAGGATATATTTTAGTTTTAATGCAATGCCTGTCTAAATTCTATGATCCACCATTTAGTGTCCTGTTTGTAGTCTGGATTAGGATTTTTTGGTATAGTTAGTTGGTTCTACTTGTCAGGCCAATTCATTTGACACTCATATTGAGGAAATCGAAAAAAAATGTAATCCGCTATTTTGCGATGGCGTTTATCTTGAATTAGACACACAAGACTCGAACAAGGTGAGCTAAATAAAACCACTTCGAAAATCAATTTTGTCCATACATATGGCTTAGGTAACTAAACTTTTTGCACTATTATTATTATTTGGTCTATTATTTTGATGGTTCCAACATCACATGGGGCGTCTGTTTTTGTGAATATAGAATGGAAAATAATGTGTTACATGAACAAATAGTTTTAGTTGCTTGTTGTTTCAACCACCTCGGTAGAATTGATTGTTAAAGTATAAATGAAATTCAAATTAATTGAAAATTCTGTAGGAATAGTAGTAAATACCTATTTGAAAAAAAAATAACAGTTTTGTCAATATCATGTGTAGTTGAGGTATCCACATGTACTCTAAGTGAAGAGTGCTAAATATCAGTTTAGTTGACAATTATCTAGCCAAAAAGGGTTAGAATATATCAAACAACTAAATACACTTTTCACGTCTATCATAGAACAGATGCTAGATCTATCGGTCGCTCTTCAGATAATTCTCAGTGGTCACTATACCGCAATAAACTACACTATACACTTGGTGTTTTCGAATCACCGGCACCTTTTCGGCAGTTTATCTTTTGTCAGCAGAGCCCTAAGTCAACTTATCCGTAACTTTGTCCGGCTTTCGCAACTGCTAAAACGCAATTCGCTTAATAAGGCCGGAAATCGACACTCTTCAAATTTTCTCAAACTAATTGCCGGGTGTTTCCGGGTTTATTAGCCTCTGTCTTCAAGATTTTATACCTGACGTTTCGTCTGCTACAGCGGCAGGCACTATCGAAGGCGATACGAAAACGGTCGAAGTGATCTAACTTGCTGCGATGCGCGAACTGAAAATGGTATTGGTGTATGAATCTTTGTGTTATGAAGTGTTGATATCCATGTCTTGTTGATGTTTAAGTTCTCTTTATTACGTTTGAAAATATCCTTATGTTTATGTATTTCTATGGCCTTTTGATGCCCTCTGAGAGAGCGTGTTCCTGGTTACGATTAGAGCGACCCACAACTACATGGTATCAGGTATACTCCTGGGGTACTCATTTGCTGGGGTCTTTAGCTGACCTGAGACTAGTCTCTGTTATTTTTGTTGGCTTGAAAATGGCCCTAACACCATGTTTTTCGAGGATCATTCCAATTCTGTCCATCATACCGCTTATCTAGGGTAGAAAAGTTCTTTCACTGGCCATTCGCTCCAGTGTCATCATGGAATGTTTCTGTATGGGTCGTAAGACTCGGCGTCGATATATCCGTTACCCAGAAATGCATCGGCAGTGACAGCTAGCGTCAAACCGTTTTTTCAAATTTGTTTTACAATCCGCAATCCAAGTGCACAGTATCCTCTCCTTTACCATCATTTTCTATTCAATTATTGACAAGACGTTTCGAAACGCTACCTAGTAACAGTACCCTGGGTCTCTCTCTCTCTCTCCTCTAGGAATCAGGTGACCGCGTATGCAATAATTCTTTTCAGGTCGATGTGGAGTCTACTGAGCTCTGCAAACTGTCTATTCAGAGGTTCTTTCGTCCGGGTTCTGTATCTGTAGAGTAGGGAGGGTGAGTGTAGACCCACAGCACTTAGGCCACATGTGACCCATTGTACATCCTCCCGAGGAGTTGTCCTCCTAGGTCATCGTGGCAGGTGTAGGCCAAGACTTGCCGAACATACACTCTCTTTGGCAACCTTGAGGTGTCTCACGGTTCTTCTTCTTGGGGTTCCCTCCGTGGAGGTGCACAAGTGAGGGAGCTTTCCTACAGGGGCAGCCGGTTCCTTGCCTTCATTCAAGGCGAAGCTCTTGGCGCCCGCCGCAGGAACTGCCCTTGATGTTGAAGGTGGAGTAGGATTGGAGGAGGGTGTACATCTAGTTGCTGCTACTCCTGCCTCCTACGCTCTCTTTCTCCTTTTGGCCTCGGCGCCGCAAATGCGCTAACGCCTTGGCCTTTGTATTACATCACGAGGTGGTCTGCTATGCCGAGCCTCATTCCAAGCTGTAGATTGTGGTGAACATTTCTGTTCATCCCCAGCAATTGATAGATTGAGGTGAGCACTTCTGTCCAGTCTCGGGATTGGTTTTTATTGTTTCTGTTTTTGTGTTTGTTTAATTCATGTGTGTTCCCACGAGTAGCAAGGGAAGAATTGGTCACTTCTGGCAGAGCCCCGCTTTACAAGAGCTAGGCTGATTACAATGAGGTTTCACCCAGTTCCCCAAGGGGATCGTTCGTAACCGCATATCACCCTGCGGCCATTAAGCTGTCGGCACGATTCCTTACACCTTACCTTTGGTAGGTTGGTCCACGGTGGCATGTTTTGCATAGACTTTTGGCGAGTTTTAGTTCCCCTTTCTCTACTTATTTCTGCCACTGACCAGGAGTCCGGTGATCCGTCAGTAATACCACATTGGCTTCCCGGACAGGGCCGCCAGTCCCCTGGCCGTTCCTCAAACAAAAAACGTGTCAACACTCATTTCCAACAATAGTCAGATTATCAGAAGACTTTCTTAGTTTTTTTGTATGTTTTCATTGAATTATATTTTAAACGCAATCAAAGATCAACTGAAATTCATATATCGAATATTCGTGCATTGAAAACTATAAAAAATAAAATAATTCAAAAATACGTAACACGTGGTGTTTTCAAACCAGCAAATGAAACAAAATCCGACGATGGCAGCGATTCATAATCTGCAACTACAGGCCCGGTTGCCACCGCTCGAAGCTCATTGCCTGGTGTGACGTCAAGATGCATCGCGGGCGATCTCACACTTTCACTTGCTCTTGCTCAGTTGTTAATTGACATAAAAACCGGAAAATTTTGTGGGATACTTGGGAGATGATTTACTTTCATAAAATATAATTTTCAATACAAACCTAAATTAGCCTGAATGAGCCCATTGTCATTAGAATGAGAGGCATATTTAATTATCTAGAGTTACAACACAAACATTAAAATCAAATTTTTTTTCATTCAATTTCAAATAGATTGTAAAACGCTGTGAGAAAGATCAAAATGTCAATAAATACATAGTACACTAAATGTTATGAATTTTACTTGTTATCCCAGTTCAACATCGTTTCTAATTCAAACTCAAAAAGTTTTTTGATTGTAGATGAGTGAAAATCTATAAAAGTCAAGAAAAGTTGTTGAATGAATATGTTGAATCTATTTTTCCGTTAACTATCCACCGCCCCCTGCGAACAGCAGTCCTTAGTGAAGGTGGTATTCTAGAAAATTACTGAGGAACAGTTAATCAATGTGATGCGCGCAACGATTGGAAAAGTTGAACTTTGCTGTTGTCAAGTAGGAGGCCATACTGAAAATGTATAACGTTAACAGACTAATTTGTGACTTTCTTGCAATTATTAAAAAAATATAGAAAATAAAGTGAAAGTGTGTGGGCATCAAATTATTCGTAAGAAAATGATCTTTCATAACAAGCCGACGAGCCACTCCCTTTCCATTTGAAAAAATCAGGTTAACTGGAAAAATTCATATTTGCGACTGTGAAATAATTCTTAAAACCAATGTGAAGTCATAAGCCTCAAAGTCGTAGTTTTCCCATGTTACTTGATTAAGAATTAAGCGATTTATACGATCCATGACATTCTAGATCAAAAAATAAAATTGAAATAAAAATGACTATTGGAAGTATTGTTGGATTGAGAATGTTCTCGATCGAAATAAGTAGTTAGGGTAATTTCCGCTCAAACCAAATGTCGTATTTTTATCTCCAATAATGAAATAGTTATAGGGGTGAGCCACCGTAGACAATCACCTGGTATAAAGGATGCATCAAATATATATGTTAACTGAGAAAAGGTGAAATACTATTTTCTCGACAAAATTCTTTGAACAAACACCGTTATTAATAAGTTTTGAAAATGAAATGATTTACGCCTGCCAAATTTTGTAAAATAAATCCACTTCAAAGGTTGAATCAAAGGTTAGTCAACGTGAATAAAACCAACATTCACATAACGATGTGACATCGTAACATTAAAATTCTGTAAAAAATATTATTCATGCTCGAAAATACTCATTGTATTCGGAGCATTTAGTTGAACGATTTTCGTTATTCAAGGTTAATTTTCATTATCTTTTTTGTATCATCGTATGAAACCAAGGACGCCAAATTAAAACTCACGACACAATTTCATCATATTACCGAGGAAAGTTATTCGTGTTGAATTTCAATCATTGACATAATTCAATTACGTGATTTCGATTGAAATGAATCTGATAAGATTACGTAAAGAACGTTGACCATTTTATTCAGCTGATGTTTTGTTATCGATTTGGCTCTTTCTGATAAACATGCTATATTTTGGAGGGTTTTTCCATTTTGATACAATTTAGAAATACATTTTAGGAGCAACAACGCATTTGCGTGTATTTTCTGTATTGACTTTAGTAGCAACCTGTGAATTCATCACATCAATGGGCTCATTCAGGTTAATTTAGTTTTTTATTGAAAATTATATATATAAAAGTAAATCATCTCCCAACTATCCCACAAAATTTTTCGTTATTTATGTCAATTAACAACTGAGCAAGAGCAATTGAAAATGTGAGATCGCCCGCGGTACATCCTGACGTCACACCAGGCCACGAGCTTCGAGCGGTGGCAACCGGGACTGTAGTTGGATATTATGAATCGCTGCCATCGTCGGATTTTGTTTTAGCAGGGGAGCCCACGATGCAAAATGGGGAGTTACTCGAACGTCATAGAGACATATTAGGTTGCAAAGCTTAGATGATACGAAGAAAAAATGTTATATAATATATAACTTTTCATCGGTGGGGGAAGCGGCTATATATTTTCAAATATGTAAAAAAATACTGTTGCATGGACATACTCGAGCGCATCAAATATTGATAACATCAATGTCCTACGTATTTTTGATAATTTTGGTATGTTAATCTGATCGTTTGCATGATTTAGGTGGTTGTATGTGAAATCTATAATGATCTTTAAAACATTTGCTCATGATGATGTCGCTAATTGAGACAATTATCACAGGAATGATGTGTGAGATTGTCAGAAAAGTGTTTCTTTTTCAGATGCAGAGACTTTCATTATGCCATTATTTGTTTTTGCCACATCGCATTTGTAAGGACGCATTTGTCTGTTCTTTGATTTTTTTTATCTCGAGCGTAACAATTATTTTGGGCGTGAAACTTTTGTGTACAAGAATTTATGCATGAGTATTACATTTTCGAGCTTTCCTGATATTTCCATTACACAACTGTTTTCATTATATTTCAAGAAAGAAAACATTTTTAAATTAGAACAACTTGGAACAAAAATTACCCAATTCCGTTCTTGTGAAAAGAAAAAGTCCCAATTCCATTTACCAACAGCGCATTATTCATTTAGAAATCAAAATAACAAATCTTCAACTAATTTCCATATTTTAATTATCTAACATAACAATAGAACCCCGAAGCGAAGAAGCATTCGTTTCGTGGCTAATTATCCCTGAAATTGAAGCAGATTTATTCTTCTCGCAAACCAGCAAAACTTTCCGGCAATATTTCTCATGAATCCCCAGGGCAAGTACAAATATTTCAATACCATCAAGTTGAAATTACAATTTAAAGTAGCAAGTACTTTTTATCGCACCTCTGGGGATAAACAAAACGGGTGGGAGCGAGAAGGAAGAGTTTGTTTTGCGATCACTTCCGAAAAACGATTTGGGTTCGAATTCACAACATGTGCTCTTACATAGCTCAAAATAAAATGCATTTTGTTAGAAACTCAGTTCTAATTATTTTAAGTAAGTAATAAATGCCATGTGAATTATCGCATTCTTGGATTTTATT
>WOGM01001022.1:0-10745 GCA_015342125.1 Leptinotarsa haldemani | reverse complement strand
AATTTTTAAGTTTATTGATTTCTATTGCTTCCAAATGATTCAATTTCAAACCGTTATTTTCTATGTGTGAAATTTCGAACTATTCGTTTGAGATATGATTTTCGTTTTCTCATTTTCATAGTTCATATGATGTTCCTGGATTCGATTTCTGAATGTTCTGTCAGTTTGATCAATATATACCTTAGAACATGTTCCACACTTCGATTTATGTACTCCTGATTTCTCGAATTTGGATGTTTTATCTTTATTATTTTTACCTAACTTTCCCAACGTATTACTTGTTCTATATTTTTCGTTATACTAAGGTTATATCATTATTCACTGAAGCACTTGAGCAACCTTCAAGTTATATTAAAAATTGAATCTCAATCTCAAATTTCACAAATGTTTTCAATGTCTGCAGAAATTCCATAAATTATTTCATATTGTACAGTCTTCCACAATACATCAAAATATTTGAAATCGAAATTGAAAACGAAAATAGAATCAAATAAAAATTGATACAATCAAGTCCTACGTTTCAACTATTTTCGGAATTAACTCACTTTCTTTTAAGAATAGCAAGAATAGAGTTTGAAACTTTAAGTATGAACACAATTCTCATTTCCATGTGGTCCGAAAAACAACGAAAATAGAATAGATTTTTTTCGGAAGCTAATCGTTGCATTATAAAACGTAAATTTTTGTAACCCGATTTTCTGAGGTCACGGTACATACTATTGCAAACGACTATCATTTTATAACTCGAATTTGGTAACAAATCTACAATTGCTCAAGGCAAAAATGCAACTCTAAAATAAAAACCTGGTGCATTTGAGTCATACTTTCACTATTGTACAAAGTTTGACATAATTTACGGTTAAAAAATTCTAAACTTTTCACATTCGAAACAAGGATTTTTTCTTCGAAACAAATTCAATCAACTGTGAATGAAATAATTCGTATTGTAACTGTCGTAACCGCAAGATATTGCATGACACTGCAAAACGTTGGGTTTCAATGATAAATTAGTTGACCCTTTTCCAACAACTCTACCCTACACAGATTTGCTAGTAAAGCGAAAGACCGGCCGCCATTAGCAAACCGTATTTTGGTTTATCTTCATTAAAACACCATGCAGATTTGGCTCGGGATCTATCCATCTTCTATTTAGTACAGTTCTAGAGGAGGAAATAAACATTGATTCGGCGATATTACGCCGATATTGTTGAAACAATTAAATGGTTCTAAATGCTTCAATTTTACTTCATAATTCAAATTTGAGAATGAATTGAAACATACCTCGTGTTACTAGGAGAGCCAATAAAATTTGAAAGTCAAAGTACTTCCTTGGATATATTGGATATATTCATTATAGCGAATCTGCAACGCCTCTAGACCTTCAAAAAGTTATTTTGCTTTGAGAAAAAATGTGATCTTCCATTCTTCGTGAGTTGAGGAGCAACATGATTGTCGGAGAGAGCCAGATCTAGCAAAGAAGGGGGATGTTCAAGTGGATTGAACCCTAAACATGAATTGTTTGTATTTTTACGTCTTCTTTCTGATTTTTTTTCTCGTACAGCGGTCAGCTAGTGCTCTACATTTCTCCATTAAATCAGTCATGATCACTCCTTGGCAAGAGTTACTCCATCACACCTCAGAGTGTTTCCATTTTGGATCCATTTTCATTCTCAATAAAAACATTTATTGATCCCTTTTACAGATTTTTTCATATATTGAAATGCTTATGAACTATATAGGTGATGCGTTCATATGAAATAATTTGTTTAACCCCAATTCGATGACTTTTCCTACCGGTTTGCAACTGCAATGGAAAAAATACCTCTTTTGAAGCTTGCAATTAAATTTTTGACGGTCGCCTACGAAGGGTATTGGTTGCTAAGGATATGAGGCATATCTTCATAAATCTTCGGAACCCTCTCAAATACTGGTATATAGGATCGATACTTTAAATTTTTAGTTTTCACAACTTTGGTAGGCATTCTTTTTTGGAAACTTCAATTTGCAACTCTGGTTAGACATTTTTCGTGAAATTTTACAATGATACTTCTGGGGTAGGCTATAATTAGATATCAATATATATCCATAAATGAAAAGGATACAGAAAAAATTTAATTTAGAATAAGTTAAGTCATGAAAATAAGTGGTATCTGATGAACACTCAGTAATTTTCCATACACATTTTCACAAGTCCGAATTCAGAAAATAACAAATGACGAAAGTAACATTTTTATCTACATACTAATTATTTTTTCCAACCGTATGCTATCATTAAATTCTATTTTCAGCAACTGCTCACTGATTTCATATTTATGACATTTCATAACTGGAGGTGATTTAAATATATGATTTGGCTATAAAACTGACTATCTATCTAACATTCATGAGGTGAATAGTTTCAAATTGGCACTTAATTCAAATGACCGTGTGTTATAAAGTTATAATATATAAAGGTATCCAATTAAAATAGTCAGGGTTTATTAGAACACTTATTATTCTTTTTATTTCATGAGTTACTTCGTGATGCATTTTAATTAACCTTAAGACCGGGAGGTCTTAGCGGTAAAAGAAAATAGAGAAATGTTATGAAATGAAGTGTTATGAACTGGGACATTATGAAATGAAATATGTGCTCTTCTTTTTCGTAATTGGTGAAGGAAGGAACGAAATTTTTATGAACTTTTCAGTTCAGGAAAATATTTTGTTATTTTCAAGAGTTACCAGGTATTTTGTAAAAACATAGGAAATATAGATTTGCAGTAATAATTTCTGGATCTGCTCAATTACTTGAAATATAGAATAGACTGGTGGTGGTCATTTCATAAATTGAACTGACATTCATGAAAACATATAGCTTGCACAGTTCTTCTTGCAATCGCTCGTCGGCATACGTATTTTTTATGGTAGATTCAACATGACAGTAGAATACTCATATTGAATACTTCCATGTTTCCAAACAAGACAAATGTCTCATCAGCATCGTTTTGGAAAACATAACACATTTTTTCCATAACACTACGTCATTACTTTGTACCTAATTCTCATATTTTCTTTTCAATATTGGAAAAGTAGAAAGCCAAAAAGCTCTTTTCACAAAAACTTAATCTCTTCTAATCAATATCCCCCTTTTAATTTGGACTTATACTGTTTGTCTAAAAATTGTAATCTCCAACTTCTCCAGAAAAAGTAGATATTTCAATATCTGCAAACTATACTCTACATTAAAATTGTCAACTTCTTATCATACGCATATTATGACTTGATTTACACCTCGATCAGCAGAATGTAGCTGCAAATGCCTTGTTGAAAATAAATTATTATGATATAAATCACTTTTATGCGAATACTATTCTCACTAGAACCACCCTGTACATGTAGAACCTTTTATGTAGGTAGCAAGTACTTAAAATTAAAAAAAAAATGGGAGAAAGATCGGCCTCATTTCTGATGCAGCTTCCGTTATTATGACCCGTATTTCAACTATCCACAAAACGTGTTGTGGTAGCCGCGTTATTATTTCTTTACTAACAAATATTTTATTTTCACTTAAATTCGATAGTTGCATTACAAAATGAATACTCACCGTTACCATTCTAGCCACAACTATTCCATTTATGGTGCCATTTTATGTCTATCACATTAGTTTTGTGAATAATTACGCTGGCTTCGTTTTGTTTGTAATTTGATTTCAGTTAACCAATATACATCTCATAAGTTAGTTTCTTATAAGGTTCGAAAGAGAAATTATAAAGATTCAATATCATTAGGTAGACTCTGTAATTGTTCAAATATTGCTTCCGAATTAGCTTATAAATTTAGGAAGGCTTTCACAGAACTGAAGCTTAATGAATGGGGTGAATGATTTTGCACTTAAAATGATTTTTTTACTGTATCGAGAGGAAAATATCATTTCAGTTATAAATTTGTTTGCCTGGTTGAAAAAAAGGGTAAAGTGTTTTTTCAATTCGATCATCACTTCTTGACTACTTTATAATGAATCATTCGTTTGAACTAGTGTTCAAAGAATAGTTGAAAAATTTTTGAATACGATAATAATTTTCTATTAAAAGTTTATATTTCACATGGGCATGATAATTAATCTGGTACTGATACTGTTTTCTGAATTTTGCCCTCAGATCATCATTCAGTATCGAGTTTTTTTCGACAATGACGTTTTGTTTACAACACGACAGAAGATTGGCGCATATCCCGACAATTCCGCTGATAGTTATGTAGCTTTTACTGCTTTTTTTAATCCGTTTCGACTCAACTAGTCGCTAAACTGTATTTGTTAGGATCTTTCTGATGCAGCTTTTTGGAAAAATATTTCGATTGATATTTTCAACTGAAAAGTTTCAATACCTATTAATTAGAATTAAATCCAATTCAGGTATCCTTGGTAGTACAAAATAGACAAAATAATAATCAAAATTAGTCGAATATTGAATAGAAATTCGAAAATATCGCCTCTACCAACGTTCCTGGTGAATGCTCACTGAAAACAACTACTTTCCTGACGAATACTACGAAATATATTGAATTATATCTAACAGATATATGTGGAATTTCCCTCAGAAAAGAAAATCACAGGGAATTCAAAAAAAAGTTTTTGTGAAAATACCTTCAAAAATGTCTCTCGAATATATTATTATTGGTCAAGAAAGTAGTTTTCCGGCAGGAGTTATTCAGATCCTTGTGTGAAGGGATTCTGGGGAAGGTGAGTAATTTTAATTTTGATTCAAAATATTGATTTTCTCAAGTGGAAATAGTTTTGGTGATTTACCGAATATATTTTCAATGAAATTCAATAGGATCTCACATTAATATCGTTTGTACTTCAATCTCTTAACTGCATTTTAAGGACTTCTCATTTGTACTTGTTGATTCAGAAGTGATTTAATAACTGACTATGTTAACGGTAAAAGAAGTGGTTCTTTCATATATTCTATACGTTTTTCAGCAAAACTTATTAAGTTTTTGCTGAGCGTCCCAAAGGTACCGCTGTAAGTAAAATCAATTTGTGAGCTCTGACTCATTCTAATCAAGTACACTTCACTAATTACCAAACAATTATACGTGCGAACATTATTCAAAACCTCCACTACAAAAAAATCTAACAATTACCTCCGGCTATAAAGTCAGATATCTGCCGAACCCTGTACATAACTCAAACTAGCATATCAAAGGCTATGATTTGCACTTGCATACATCGAAACTGGTATTGCACGTTGTTATGCAATTTGGATTTATGGCAATATTTCAATTGTTTATGTTTGTTCACAGGTCATGGAGGCGTCAACCAACTGGGTGGAGTCTTTGTGAACGGGAGGCCTTTGCCGGACGTGGTGAGGCAGAGGATAGTGGAATTAGCTCATAACGGAGTACGGCCCTGTGATATTTCGAGGCAGCTCAGGGTATCGCACGGTTGTGTTTCCAAAATTCTGTCGAGGTTAGTTCTTGAAAATATTCTTGTATTGATATGCCAAATTGACATTTTCAACCAATGAAAACAGCAGGGAGTTGAGTGAATTATGTTGTCATTTGCAAACAAAGGCGCAGGGGTGTATTCTGTACCTGTTGTTTCAATTTGTACATATAATTCTGGATTTCAAATGACGTTCACAAGTGGAAATATTACAAACTGTGAATTCAATATCAATTTTTTTGCACAAAAATCAATATTAAGTAGTGAAGGTCATGATTTGTCCAAAAATGTTATGAGATATATTTTGAATACCGATAAACATAAATACCAGAAAAAATATTTTAGGAACCTATTAGTCTGTATAAAAGTACGTAGAAAGTTTCGTCCGACCTTCTGATAGTAGTAGTGCTATAGATACTGAACAAGCAAATATTCTTAAAATAGCTATTTGACAATAAATCAAACATAGTATAGTATAATTATTGATGGTCTGCACAATCTTCAAACCATAAATCAAAAGGAAACAGAAATTTATATTACTATTATAAATAATTATTGTAAATTGCTATTTATATTCTAATCGCACAATATATCGTGAAGATAATAATTGCCATCTCTGATCTCTGGCTCATGTAGACGTTTTTATGTGTTACAAATATTTATCTATAAATGATAAACTTTATTTTATTTTTGTATATATTCTTCATATTTCACTTAGAATTCACTCTCATAAATACACTTTCATAACATTTCTATAAAATAAATAGCAACTTAAATAATGTTATATGGAAATATGATCAACTCATTCTCATCAACTACACTAGTAGCGTTGTTGGCTTGATGCAATATCCTTGTAGTTTTTAACGACACGTGTCAGCTCAATTCATTCTCCTATTGAGTTATCGAAGTATTACGAAATTGTTGAACTCATTAAAGCCATTCACTGAAGTGCTTCTTGTTATTTGGTCAACACGGTTTTCTGTGTAAACTCGAATGTGGAACTGGTCGATCCATTTTCATATTGCACTTAATATTTAATAATACAAAATTATGGTGAAATCATGAATAATATAAAGATTCTGAGCAAACTGTATTTACTCATTGTCTAAACAACAATGTCAGCACAAGTGTTATTGCTTAAAACTTCAAGAGTTAAATTAATGAAAATAAACAATGATATAGTTATCATTACTGTTCGTCAAAATGATAAGTTAGATTAATTCTGATTTGATTCTCCTTCATATCAATATTCAAGTTCAAGTCAAGACAAATATGCTTTATTGTCTGAAGTTTCATATCTTACTGACAACGCTTGGTTAAAATGATTAAATAAAAAATAAACAAACAAACTTACACATATTAGCTATCGCTACTTAGTCATATGAAACTATAAACTATAAAATAATATACAATTTTAAGTAGATAGTGAATATATGTATATGTAACAAAATAGGACAGAAAGAGATAACAGAGACAGTTTGTATTTACTTAGCACAATACAACACTTTAAGAAAATAGCCAGTTATAATGTAGTTTAAATGTCCAATGTTGATTACATGAACCGTATTGAGAGTCAGACATAAGTCAATCAATCAATCAATCAATGAAGCTTTATTGTCCAAAAAATCCCTATTGACAAAGCTGGTGAAACTTTATGAAGTCAACAATGTTGATGTTTTTTAAATAATATTAAAATTATGAAATACAGTGAACAATCATTATAGGGTTAAAAAATGTACATATACGAATACACATAAATAGAACAATGTATAAACCATCACAAATAATAAATAGATGAATCATTACAGATAAGCAAACATCTGAAATAGTTAAAATACATCATCGTAATATTCCTTTAAGTCATAGTAGGATTTTTGCAGAAGTGCTCCTTCAACAAATTTTCTGATTTTTTTCAAATTTGTTATTTCCCTATAGCACATTGGAAGGTATATTTTCTTGTTCTCATATATCAAAAAAAATTGAGATTGCTGATTTTGGGATTGGCAAGGGTAAATTCCGACTTCCTTCCGTGTGGTAACGCCTGTTATTATTTACTGCTGAATTGAAGTATTTTTTGTGAATTAGGCAAACGGTTTCTAAAGGGAATAAACAATGTATGGTAAGAATTTTCTTACTGATGAAAAGTGGTTTACAGTGGTCTTGTGATTTTGCCCAACATATGTATCTGACAGCCCATTTTTATAGAACGAATACTGAATTTAGTAGTGGCTGACTACAATAGCCCCAAAAGGCAATTCCATATCTCAAGTGCGACTCTGTCAAGAAAAAATACACGTTTCTGGCTGAGGATTGATTGAGTTCATTGGTAACAACTCGAACTGCATAACAGCCAGATGCTATTTTTTTGCATAAATTTGTTATATGCTTATCAAATTTCAATTTATCATCTATAAATACCCCCAAAAATTTTGTGTGAGTTTTGTTAACTGTAGCGTGATTTTCTATAAGTAAGTCGTGTTGAAGCATAAGGAGTTTGAATTGCACCACTGTTTAACCCGATACAGATCTAGAGTTTTGATGTCTCTGAGATTATGTTTATCTGTCCCACGCCAAAGGATCGACGTGTCATCGGCAAAAACTGTGAACTTCCCTTTAGTGTCAATGGTTAACAGATCATTCAGATAAAGCAGAAGAAGGATAGGACCCAGAACCGAACGTTGTGGTACACCTGATGTATCATTCTCAATATCCGATGAATTTCCTTGGAGTTTTACTGACTGCTTCCTGTCTGTTAGATAACTGTAAAGCCAGTTATATGACAATCCTCTAAAGCTATAACACTAAAGTTTGAGTAATAATGTTTCTTGGTTCATGCAATCGAACGCTTTTGAAAAATCAAAGAATACTGCCCCAATAGATTCTTTATTAGACCAATATATACATCTTCCAGAAGAGAGAAGATTGCATCGTTGATATACGAATACGAAAAGTCTATTCAGCGATATATTTGAATACAGCAATATTACCGGCTCGGTTTCGTTTCTGATGTGGTGGTGGACGGATGTGCCGACAGCAACCGTCTACAAAGAAAGTACGCGGACGCCATGTTGGAGACGAAAGTCAGTTTGTGTCGTGAATGTCTGCCGTCATAGAACGTGCCACCATTAAATCCAACATTTTTGTGAACAGTTTATAAGTATTGAAGAGAAACAACNGTGTTACAGTGGATTTATATAACTCCTGTTTCCATTCACGCCGGTTGGAGGCCGGGTGGAACGGATGTCCACGTGGAGACAGGATTTTACCGAATAAATGTGTTAATTATGTGTAAATAGTCTTGAAGTCTCCAAAAATTGTTGGGTGATTCTTTTATATAATAAAAAGTTTGGATAAAAAAGGGGTGGCAGCATTGCTGCGAGCAAGACAGCGCCCTCCTCCCGACGAAGCTTCTATCAATTTCGATAGGAGGATGGACAAATGCGCCGAAAGGAAGCAACGTCCAAAAACCTAGAGAGAGAGAGAGAGAATATTACCGGTTTTTATTGAAAATATCGAAGGTAGTCAAGTGCAAAGATGGGCAACACTTGGTTACCAAAAATAGTAACATGAGTGTAGTTGTCTTCGATGACAGTTGGGTACAACTGCTAAAAAACCTTTTTAGGAAAAGCAGTGAACGAGAAAAGTATATACTTTTATACCTCTATGTTTCTAATATTTCGATAGTATCCAATAACTCCTATGCTTAGAATATAATAATAGATATGAGTCTAGATGTAACTTACAGTGTCGATTAGATTGATCGCTGAAATGTTAATTAACACAAGAGAAAATGGAGTAAATTTTAAAAATTTAATAAAACGATCGGAATGTATAATCACACATGTTATAAAAACAACAAGTTATGAAACGTGCAGAGATAAATCGGTATTATTTCAATATTTTCAAATCATCATATTGAATTCTATTTATTTAATGTCCAATGGTCAGCATGAAAGGCAAATGTAATAGTGAGGTTATTGTGTGTATGAATCACAAAAGAAAAGAAATCAGAATCAAATATTGAGAAGAGGAAATTACATAACATTAGATATCAAACATCTGACATTATAAAGCAGAGAGAACTAATTTCCCCAAGTTTTATACACCAGTAAATTTTTAACACTTTTAAAATTTCTTCGAGTCGGCGTTTTACCATCTCATCTCTCTCAATTGTATTTGAACTTACCCTCCCAACTGGTGCACTCCTGATTCACTCCAGCTTTCTCGTCGTCGGCATGATTTCATTTCGCTTTGCAGGAACCGACTTATTCACCCCTATTCCCCGGTTCCCGATTCCGGCGGCAGCTAACGCGATCATGCGACCTGCTGGTAATGTTTTCCCGTTTTTTAGTGCTCGTTTCCCAAAAAGACGAACTCCATTTCATCCGACCGAGGACCACATGGGGACGAGGCATTTGTCATTCGGAGATGATGCAACCACCGCCGTCGCCACAATAACCAACGTATGTCCACTATTGTTTGAAATATTTTATCGCGGCGTGGGAGAATTTTATGTCAGAAGTTTCAGAAAGTATTTTTTTTTGTTTCTGAGTTTATTGTGAGAACGCAAAATGTATAAACTATCTGATATTGTAGAGATAACCGCGAATAAAAAAAGTTGTATATTTACAACAACGTTTATTAGATGGCAATGTTAATTCGAATCACTGTAGGAGATGGAGAGTCCATTGAATGTGTCAAAATTAAAGAAAGCAACCGTTTCGTCTGCTATCGCGGCAGATATCATCACTTGTATGTGCGTTTTCTGCGTCATATCTCGAAATCTCCGCAACGACTGACTTGTGGGGTTTTTTCCAACATATACAGGGCTTTTCATGATGAGCGTTGATTAGCCGTTTCTGACAAACTATTTAACGGATCAACCTGAAAATTCCACAGTGTGCATAAATCAATATGACCTACACGCCTAAAATTTTTCAGACGAAGCGGCGTTGTCGCTTCTACTATAAAGTAGCGGCTTCTTTGACTTTTCAAATGGAATACCCCATATATAATATCATATTATGATTCATTATCATTTCGTCAACAAATTCATATACTATTTCCCTGTACTTATCTATTACCGTTTAGAAGATATAAATTCATATCGATATTTTTTTTACCAAACATGAACTTTTATAAATGCTGAATAATATTGAACTCTGTTGCACTAAAATGATCAAATTTGAAATGGAGTGGAGTGATACTACAAGGTCTTCAAAAAATGCAGATACTGTGATCTCATGATAAAATGAGTACAGAGTAAGGTACAGTAATGAAGATTTCTTGAATTTATTAATAATTTAGGGTGAGTTCAATA
>WOGM01001021.1:0-10735 GCA_015342125.1 Leptinotarsa haldemani | reverse complement strand
AAGCGAATAAGTGTTGAAAATAAATTAGTTGTGTTAGTGAAATATTGTTAAAATAAATTGGTTTAAGACAGTTAACTCTTTTAATTCGTTACAATAATTTTTAATTTTAATCTCGCGTTAATGGTTACATTTTTTTCATTTTTTTTATTGTTGCTTGTATTTTATTACATTGTAATTTCTGTTTTATTGTTTAATATAATTGTTATTTTTCAGCTAATCTTTTTAATTTTTTATAGATTCTTTCAGGAATTTCAAATCAATTTATATCATATTAAATAATGGAAGTCCGAACTAATGAAATGCGCATAAGTAATTTGATGTCTACAGGAAAAATATCAGTTCTTCTGGATGTATTCCTGAGAGCTCACACCATTGTCCACAACACAAACTGGCAGATCTTAACTTTCTTGTCCATATGCTTGTTACGTTTCCTTTAAGTGTCGATATTGACAAAAAATGTTATCAGGGACATAGCTGGAAACAGCAGGTGTTCTTCAAATATAGTAGGCAAAATTTATATCAGCAATTGAATGTAGCTTCAACACGTAATGCAGGAATCATCAAGAATTGGCCAAAAAATAAGTCTCCGCAGAGATGGATTGGAAGGAATAGACCAACAGTTTGGTGGCCACCAAAATCATCTGATTTGACTCACTTATTGGAGCGAGTTAAGTGAGAAAATTAATTCCGAGAATTAACTGAAATACTGAAGACATTAAGAAAGTGTTTTGGTTGTTTTCCAATTCAAAAAAACTCACCAACTATATAAAATCTTGCCCCTGATTTTTTCCAATTTGTAATATTTTTGTTATGCATATCTACATTGCGAAATGAATATTTTATAATAATGTATGTATATTAGGATGTCCTAAAGAAATCAATAAATATTATTGAATGTGCACTTTCATGAAACTTTTTATTAGCACATAAGCTCTCAACATTCATTAAAATTAAAAATTAACTTTGATGCACTCTAACAATACTAGTGAATTGATATAAATATATGATATCTAATTATAACTGTAAATATTGATGGTAAATAGATAAAGTTGTGGTTAATATCTCTATTCCAGACTCTAGAATCAAATCAACGTAGGAAGGACATATATCATGCACTCACAGCAAATATGGCAGTCATATTCGATTTCTTCCTGAGACTCATTGAGTTGCATGTTGGACAATTTAGAAATTTTAGTGAAACAAATGCAGTTAAAGCAAGCGCTCACGGACGAGTTGTACAAGTGGTTTTGTTGACTTTCACTGGCTTTGTAGAGTGGGTCTCTATGTCTCATATAATGGTCCAGAATGGAAGGTTACTTCAGATACTTTGTCTTTTATTAAATGACACCGCTTTTCAGTCTCCTGCAGCTGAATGCCTTTCACAAGTAAGAACTCAAGTACTTGCTACCTTTGTTATTTGATTTAGGTGAATGTTCATTTTCTGAACCTAACCTCATTTTTATATATTTGTAGTCTCAGTGAAGGTACGTTTGACGAAATGGGGTGAATTTTTAGGGTGGTAAATGGTTGTTCATGATTTTCACTGAAATTAGACCTTTTAATGGAACAAGTTGAATATTGAAATTGTGGGAAATATAAAGATCTACAATGTTTGTAAATTTTCTGAGAAAAACTTGAATAACTGGTTTGTTTCTTGAAATTTATTGTGTTTTCTACCTTCCACAATCTGAAAAACAAATATTGATTAACAGAAAATCGGCTCAAAAGTGTAATAGAGGGCAAACCGAAAAGATACTGCATAAAATAAACCTTTGCAATCGTGGAAGATTAGAAACCCAAAAAACTTGAAGGACATTGACTCCTCCATAAAGAATAATCTAATCACCTTTTAGTGTTTTTGAAATGCTGTAGTTTTTTAATGGAAATATTCAGTATCACATTTTATTTTGATGTATTTTTTTCAAAATCGATAGTGATATTTTTTGGTGAATTACCTACTTCCCGATGGTGCAAAAAAAAAACATTACTATGGAAATATTGTCAGAAAATACAAAAACTGAAAAAACTTTCATTCGAATGAAATTGGTTTGAAAAAAAAATGACTGCAATATCAATATATAAAAATTGATTTCTCAGATAGATGAATTAGAAAATTATATTCTAGAAAATGAAGTTATCTAGTATTCATTGTTTTTTCTTAGATTTCAGTGACGTTGACGAAATAGAAAATTTTATATTAGAAAAATGAAGTTATGTAATAGGTACCTATATTTTAGAAATATACATTTTGAATTGAAAAAAAATTATAACTCAGAATATGAAAGCCATTATTCTACAAATTGAATTGAATTAAGATACCCTATTATGAAAATTATTGGTTGTCAAAATCACAATCTTTTTATTCATATTTATCACTAATTAAAAATATACTCAATTATGCATTAGCTTCCACCACTCACTTTGTTTCAAAAAATTGATGGCACTGAATGTAATAATCCACTGAATACCATCCAAGTAAGTATAAAGATTGTAATTTTTTGTCTGTTGGGCAATAATAATGAGATTACCCTGTCCAATTATAATGAGGAAGGATGGGAAATATTGTGATTATAACAGTAAAATTAATTTACTTGAAAGTCGATCCAAGTTAAGAGAAATAAAGTGGAGTGGACTTTTAGGATGGTATAGTATATACGAAGTCAATTCAAATGGCATGAAAAATAAATAGTTACCGAACGTCGGCAGTTTCCTTGTATGGCATGGGCGTCGTGGTATAATTACGAGGTCTAATCGTTATTTTTATGTGGAAAGTTTTATATGATATTATCAGACTCGGATTGTTCAGGTAGACTATAAATGGATTTTTCACAATTTCCATCGAAACTAGACTTCTTTATGTTGTAGGTAAAACAAGATCTATACCTTCAGTGGGAACTATTTTTTTACACATTTTTTTTGTTTTATTCATGAAAATTACTTATTTTTACCAAATTTGAAAGATACTTCACTAAATATTTTATTTTGATGTTAAACCTGAGAAATGCCTAATTAAAATATCAATGTCTTGGAAACTGTTTTTTTTTTCAAAATCAGCAGGAATATTTTTTAATTGATACATTTTCCAGATGACACACACGAAAAAACGTTAGTATAGAAAAAAAAATCAGTAATTCGCATTTTGGAAAAAAAATTCCATGGTAATGAATGTTACATTGATATCACCTGAAAATAGATAATTTAACAAAGAAAACCACTATTAATTTTGTATAAACTGTTTTCAACACATGAGTATTAGGTTCAAAATGAGGTATTTTTTAGGGTTACCATCAGTATACAGTTTTATACTGAATATTATGATTTAAAAAAAATACAGAAAATTAAGGCCACAAAAAAGTGAGTTTTTACCAAATGTAAAAAAACAACAAAAGTGTTTTTTTGTTCATTCTTCCCAAAAAAATTCATATCATTTGGAAAAATTGTTCATGCAGAATGTAGATTCTCATAATCCATACATCTACTTTTTTCAGTAGGAGTTCTAGATTCAGTAGAAACATCTATAATTCACCTCATTACAACTCCTGTACCTCAAAACTACTCAAATTCATCTTTTCTTCAATAATTATGATATTTTCTATCGTTTCTAATAATGTTTATAGTATTATAAATTTTTTCTGTTTCTGGCATTCTAACAGGCTACTGCACTTGTTCTAGATGCATGACATCTATTTCAAATATCTCTTCAACTGAAAATTGATTCTAAAATTTTAATGGCTATTGTTTTTGGGTATAGAAAAATTCGAAATTTCCATAAAAAAATCATGTGCATTCGCTTATTCCGTTTTTGGGTTGGTTAGACTGATGACAACTCACCATTTTTCATTTTATTCTTAGATTGTGAATCGCAAAGGAAAGGTAGAGGAAAGGAAGCCCATTTTACTATTATTTAACACTGAACCAATGCAATATCTTTTGACGGCAGCTAAGAACCCAGGCAGCTTATCAGATGAGCCACATTATTTATTTAAGAAGAAATTGATACAAGTAAGTAGAGAAAGGTGATCAAACATAGTCATCAAATAATTACATTATTAATGGAATAAATGACTGAAATGGGATTACCTAATATTCAACATATATCAATAAATTAATAAGTATAAAACAGCAGCATAAAATTACAACACAAAAGATAGCTGATACTTATTGAATGAAATATTTTTCAAACAATTTTTTCTGAAAACTGTCAAAAATCAGGATAAAGATAAAATGTTTACATTAAAAACTGAAAAAACTCATTAATACATCTAATTTATACTTCTGGAAACCAAACCAAATAGAACCTGTTGAAGACAGTTTCAGTAAATACCCTGAACAACTTTCCAGAGATGTCCAAAATTTTGATTTGCTATATTTAACATCCCTCATATATTTTTTAATTAATATGCAGTGTGACCGTTAGAATCTGATTTTATGTAATAGCTCTTCAGAAATTTTACTTTGACGTCTGCATCGATCAAAATGAAAATTAACAAAAAAGGGAAATCATGTGGTGCGCATTCCTGAAATTTTAATTTTTTTTATTAAAAAATTTACAAAATTGGGTTTATTTCTAACGAATTAAAAAAAATTTCAACTGCATAAGATAACTTCGATTTTTTACCCAGTTTTTGTAAATCGTAGCAATGTTCAAAGTATGATTTGACATTTGATGAAAATCCATAACGTGGAATGTTGATTATTTATTGTGTTTTTGTTACAATATAATATGAACAAGTCAACTACAAATGCGTTAGTTTAAGTATTCATTGTCATAGGATGAACAATATCAACTTCACCTGAACTAAACATAGATTTTATACAACCAAAACACTAACTCACTTCATAAACTATGACGAAAATTAAAATGTTTTTTAATTAAAATACATTCTTCATAATATGTCAAATATTAGTTTGCCAATCATGAAACGCCTGAAACATGTACAAGCATTTTTACCCAAATATAGAAATAAAGGTGTGTTTTTCTGCTGAATTTTCGAACCTGTATAGGAATTTAATAATATCTTGAATTTCGGGCAACTTTTGCCTAGTATGAAAATGGATCACTGATATTCTTTAAATAAAATTAAGATTTATTTCTTTGAAGGAACGCAAAGTAAACATTTTTGAGTCTAATCTAAAGAAATGAACTTTAAACGTTCAAGCCAGTCTCGGATATACCTAAATAGTAGGTTGAATGGACTGCCGCCTATCAGAAAACTACTGCTACCCTGGCTAATACCACGAAGGACATTGGATTATATCCGACAGGCGTCAGTGCAGGAATCTTCACAGAAAATTTCCTGCATATGCAATTCACGATACAACTGAAAGTGTCGACCTTCAATTTTGGAACGGGCCCACTTGTAGACCGGTTTTGGGCTCATTAGTCTCTCGCCTGTTCAAGATAGTGTGAATTGTTGTTCGCTCCAACTTAGGAAGAGGAATGAAATACTCTGAAAGAATTCCGATTTTCAATTATGGAATATCATTGACTTTAGGTCGATGATGGCCACTTGTCTTGCACTGACGAGTAGCTAATGAGCCCGAAACCGGTCTGCAAGTCTGCCCATTCCAAAATTGAAGGTCGACAGTTGTATTGCCAACAGCATATGCAAGAACAACTTCAGTGATGAATCCTGCACCTATCGGATATAATCCAATGCCCTTCGTGGTATTAGCCAGGGGAGTAGTTGTTTTCTGATAGTCGTCAGAAGTCTGTCAGTGTAAATTTTGTTGAAGGTATTTTTATTTATTTGTTTGCATCGCCAATTTGAAAACATGAAAAATCAACATTTTAGAGTGTTAACATATGAATACATTGGAACTTCAAAACTGAAAGTTTCAATCTAGTCTTAAAACCAACGTAGTATTGCTTTGGACTAAAGTATTTTTAGTTTTTTTGAACCCAATTCCTTAATATTTTTTAATTTATCATCAGGTACTCGGCGGCCTATCTACTCAGGTTTGTAATTTATGGGGTAAGGAGGGTATTTCTCGCCCAAACAACTTTTCAATGTTCTTGGAAGCTATACTAGCCTACAGTAGTCATCCAAGCCTCACTTTGACGCATTTAGCAAACCCATTGTGGAATAGTATGTTGAAGAACGATCACGTGTCTAGAGATCCGGTATTTCAGTCATACATCTTGCAATGGATCCAGTTCACCGCCCCAAAAATCATCAAGTTTAGCTATCCTGTAGGAAGAAGTCCTTCGGGTAACGAAATCACTGAAAGTGCATTGTATGCAAAACTGGATTTTGATAGCGAGGAAGAATTTTCAGCATACTTTTATAGATGTAGGTCGGATATGTTGGATTCGTTCAGGTAAGGTTAGATGTAATAAGAGTAACAAATTCAAAAAACAATTATAAACAGTAATGATCCAGCGATGAATGAGAAGGACAGTAATGAAATTCCTTAAATTCGATACTCAAAACAATGATGCACTGTTTGGAACCTTTGGTGTAGTAATGAATATTACTGGAGTTTTTTCCCAACACCAAATCGTTATTTTTGACACCTCGACACGTGTTTCGATCACCAAGTGATCATCTTCTAAGAGGAATATTAAAACTGAGCCATCTGTATGGGTGAAAATAAGGTGGAAATATTAAAAAAAATCGTAACATGAAAAATCGACTTTGTACACCTATCAAACTATTATGTTATTCCTGATGGCCATATTAACAAAAAAACTCCACCTCAAAGGTTTTCAGGCCGCCTGAAATGGGGTGGAAGTCGAAATTTGAATGTGTACACCTAAAAGATTGAGATATGTTATTCCTGATGACCATATCAACTGAAAAAAAACTTCACGTCATAGGGAATGCGGGGTTGGGAATGGGGTGGGTTGCGTAGAACTAATATGAACAGGATGACAATGATATTTGAAAACAATTTCTGTACTTGTAATTTTCAATTATACGATTTTTCAAAAGTTATCACCCCATTTCCATCCCCTCAAACAGCCTGGAAAACTCTGACGTGGAGTTCATTTAGTCGATCGATCATTAGGAATAACATATCTTCATTTTGTAAGTATTCACATTCAATTTTCACCTCCTCAGTCAGCCTGGAAAACTATGACATGATTTTTTTTTGTGATACGGTCATATAGGCATATAGGAATAACATATAGGCTCGTTAGCAACACTCCTTAACTTGAAGTGTTATGAGCACCTCTTATTTTAGCAATTTTTGCACATCAGGGATGAAAGGTTTATTAACCGCCTTGTAGTCCATTACACATCGGATACGAGAGGCGCGTGTCGTCTCGCCGACTAGATCCTAGCCTTCATCTTTTGTACAAGTTATTCTAGTTTCCGAACCGAAGAGGTGGAATTCGATCTTTCAGGTTGGGAAAATGCCTCTGTTGTAAGGACATCAAAAACCTCTGCATACCCTTAAATCAGTTGTTGCGACTTCAGCAGCCTAATCTTTGGTTTATTTTGTCTATTACGTATATTACTGTTTTCGATATTTCTAGGATCGATATGTCAGAATATGCCTATTAATATCATCTCCCCATCTTTTTATGAGTCTCTAGCTGGATTAGAGTCTTATTATCTGCAAAGGATCCAAGAATATTCAAATTCAATTTCACAATTTTAGATTCTTGAGTGGTAAATGGTGTTTTTGTTCATGAACTAGTGAAAAATTTATTAATGCTCATAAAAAAATTGTAAATTTCAGAGAGGAAATACTCAACGAGATTCCCATCCTAGAAAAAGGTTTAGATGCTTACTTAGAGCTCAATATTGAGATATCCAAAATGGAAGATGAACTACAAGATCTTCACCAACAATTAGCTCTCGTGAAAGAAGCGGAAGCTCAAGGACATGGTCACTCCTTGTATGTCTTGCCATCGCTTTATGATACTTATCATAAAAACCAATTAACCGTGAATATCGCTCGAAAAGATTTGAGTGGAATAGTTGAGGATTGCGAGAGACATATTGAAATATACAACAACCTCCTAGCATCTTACGAAAGGCAGCAATTCTCTCAGTGGTTGGTCGATATTAAAACAGTTTCCACCGAGGATAACATGCGAGTTTTTGATTTGGTGAAGGAATTCTTGCACAATGCTGGTAAAGATGATGTTGTAGCTAATTGTGAACAGTCGGAGCAAGAGGTTTTTCAGTTGTCCCAGCACATAAACCTTGTGTTGAGGAAGTGTCTACAGATTTACCAAGATTACTTTTCGATCATAGTGCAATGCCCCAAATCTTACCTTGAATCTCACAGAATGTATTTGTACTTAAAGTGGTCTAAGTTTCTCTTAGACACCAACAGTTACAAGAGCTGTGAAGTCGTTTATGAGAATATAAGAGAGTTTCTAGAGTCCACTAAAATAATCAATCCTCAAGTCGTTACAGTGGCGTTCAACCTTGATACTCTTTACAAAGAGAACCTGATGCAAGTCAATAAGCTGTTTGATGAGTTGGGTGCTATTAGATCAAATAAAAACACAACACCTTTGGAGATAGTTTACAATAATGCTAAGGTGGGCATAAACACTTTTCTCAACTCTGAAAAGGGCGCTGTACCGGCCTTGCAGTTTGTCATCGCCAGTGAATTGATTCTTCTAAATAGAAACTTGTTGACTCTTGAAATTGCTGCCCAGCGTAGCGGCAATTGGCTAATTAATTTGACTTCTCGAGATGGCGATTGGTTCTTGGATGACCTTTTGCTACACAGTACCAGAGCCGTCGAAATGGTAAGCAACCTGCCGCCCAAACAAGACTATGACGAAAACTTCTGTAAAATTCTGAACGGTATCAGAATAGCAAGTAATATCTACAAAGGATTGTTTGAACTCAATTTCAACTTCCATACCATAATTCTGCCAGAATCTATCAAAAAGATTCATTGTGAAGAACCTTCAGTTATCGACATGATCACAGACTTGAATAGAGTGATACTAGACGTTGGAATCTCTATACCAGACATGATTGGTCAGTTGGAGAAACTGCTAACATGTGTTCTTATGCAAATGGACTGTGACGTAAGTACTTTTTTAGTTTCAAAATACATTTTTTCCGGCGAGGAAATTTTTATACAGTTTTAAAATATTCCTTTAAGAGTTTGAATCCATAAAATCAAACCTGCAAGAAGCATCCTAGAAACAGTACTCTTTTATATTTATCTTTGTCATTAATGTGAATTTATAACTTGATTATTTTTTATTAGTAGTAGGTGAATTATTCAATAAATTTCTTCAGTTCTGTGCTATTTCTCAGAACTACTTTATGTATAAAGGTTTCATGAATAGTTCACAAAGGGATAACAACTGGTGTCATTTTTCAAACAAAATACAATAAATTTAAAAATTCAAAATTCATTTATCAGCTGAACCATTAATAAGGTACAAAGAAAAAATAAAGCAAAAATAATGGCAGCTAAGTTAACCAACTATAAAATGAAACAAGATCAAAAAGTTCAATAGTTCAACTGGATCCATTAGCACATAATAAATATGACGAAAATACTTTTCTATGCAGTAGAATTGCGAAAACACTATTCTCGAACATTTCGTCAACCAAGTTGACATTATCAGGAGATGATGGTAACTCAGTTTTAGTGTGTAAAATAGTAATTTATTTGGAAGATCAGTATCACCTGCTTCAATAACTAGATTCATAAGTGAAAACAAAAAAATTGACAATACCAAAAGCATGACAAAATACTTCCAGAATTGATCAAGCATATGCTCAAATCCCATAATGATATCAGTCAAGCATTTTCTTATTTAATAATAATAAATGTCTTTATTGCTTACAACTCATAAGGTTCAACAGTTGAACAGTATGGACAAAAATATGAATAAGTCAAAAACAAAAGACGAAGTTCAATTTTTATAATGATAAATCGTTATTAATTGCTCTACGAATTGTTCTACGAAGTGTTTTATAATGCTCTCAACGTGCCTTTAAAAAATATAATTCATCAAATTTTCTCTCTTGGTTTACTTATCAGTTACGGCAGTTGGTGAGAGAAGAAAAAAGTATCATAAACTTTACAATTTGGCTTAGAGGATTATACAAATTTTTCTAACTTGAGAGCTCAGTGTGAATTGATTAGCCAACTGATTAGTACATTTTTTCATCACAAACCCTATTCACACAATTTTTAATATGTCTCTGAAATTGGGGACTTTTCCCGATTTCTGGAAACATAGCTTCTCACACCCATTTTTAAATCGGGAAAAAATGATAATATTGAAAATTATAGAGCCATTTGCATGCAATTAGAAATTCCTAAGATACTGGATTATTTTGTAACAAAAAAATGTATCTTGGATGTGGAAAAATATAATCAACGATCAACAGTATGGCTTCATATTGGGAAGATCATCCAATACAAATTCATTACGCCACACTCTATTCTATATATACCTGATTTTTTCATTGTATCTTGTTTGAATTTTGCATTTAAACAGAGTTCTGCCTAAATTATTATTAGTTATGAAAGCTGTTGATATTTTGTATCAACTACTCAGGTAAACTTTCAGAAAACATTCAAAATTACTTCTCTAAATACAGTTCCATTCTAGAAAATAGCAGAGATATCAAAAAGTTCCGAAGTACAGTTAAAGATCATTTAATCAAAAAATCTTACTATTCGATCCATGAATTCTACCATGATAACTTGTAAATTCTCCTTGATTTTTCAATGTTCACCTAAACTCATCTGTCTTCTTAATGTTTTATTTGTGAAATTGCTATGTTTGTATTTT
>WOGM01001020.1:0-10740 GCA_015342125.1 Leptinotarsa haldemani | reverse complement strand
ATGTATTATATAATAACCATGAAACTTGTAAATAAATTAATCTTTATCTAGATAAGCCTAATTCATTTCAATTATTTCTAGGTCCTAGGTACCAGCTCAAAATTAAAATTTAAGTAAAGTGGCTATATATGGTGCATTTACTTGGCTATTAATGGTGATCAAGTGGCTATAATAGGAAAAACTGCAGTTTTCCGTTATTTTGTTTTTTTTATTGTTACGAAAGGATCGCTTCATTTTCTTTTACAAATGGTTACAACAAGGACTAAGCGATCTATCATTCAATATAATAGAACATAACCACACATCAACTTCATGCAAAATACAATTCATAAACTATTAAATAATCCTTATAGTGGCTATAACTGGTACGTCGACCCTACACCTATCAGTCAAATAAATTTAAAACCAGGACATATCAAAAACTAAGTAAAAGCTTTCTCTTTGGAGTTTGCTGCCCAATTATTTTGTTCCAGCAGAAAAGTCTCGCAATTCAACTATGCACTTCAAAAAATTGCAAATTTTCTCCAAATTGCCAGAACTTCTTTCCAATCACCATCACAAATCCTTAATAAATATAGGTCAAACCTGCTAGGTATCCCCATGGTACTGGTATTCTGATCTCCTGGACATTCTTTTTTGAGGTTTCCATATTATATAAAACTTTGTGAACTGTATACCTTGCAAATAGAAAAAGCACAGTTAATCTTCACTATAGTATTCTCATAACACTTGATGAGTATATCACAAAAAAATACTGATACTAAGTATTGAAACTTATCTCCTAAATTGGCAATATCGAACCATACCAAAGTCGAAAATTGTGGTAGGTATTCTCGGACCAAAGTACAGAATTATTTGAAACTCAAAAGAGCAAAGTCCGGCTTTCAGTTGTAACCGGATTAAAACCACTCGACCACCGTCGACCGTCGTCACTATCACAGTATACTTATACAACTGTGTACAGACATTGCTGGCTGGTGGTACAGATCACGGTATAGCCACCTGCCACAGTAGAATTTACTGTACCAGACCAGATACCAGATCAGAAACAAGATATGATCTCAGAGTAACAAAAGACAATAGAGAGACCTTTTCCTTCCTTATACTGAAAGCAGCATAACTTTGTTTATTTACGGGAAGTAAGTTAGACCATAAAACAGTGGCGGTTGGTTTAGTTGATAATCGGAGGGATATTATATATTTATAAAATACGTCATTTCAGGTCAAAGTGTATTCTGTTTAAATAGTTCCTACAGAAAATCTGATTTATTATTAATGAGGCCAGTTTTTCTACCTCCTACTAGATTTTTATTTATGTATGGCTTTATAATAAAGAGCGTGATTTACTGGATTAAAATTAAATTATTTCATATGAACTAATTCATAACAATGACATGTATTAATTTCAAAAGTAATGAACTTTGCTTAATAAAATCAGATGAAGAAATTTATGACTTATTATGATAAACGAGCGGTAAGGTTTGTGAGGTCTGATATAAAGAATTTTCGATTAGAAATCATGATTTCATTCAAAATTGGTATCTAGGGGTCTTTGTGGACCGACATTATGAAAGGGGATATCTTTGATTTTTTAATTATCATTTTTTTTATCGTATTCTTATACATTAAGTTTTTGAAACTAGGTTTATATTATATCATTTTTTGACGTATCTCAACCAAAAAAAAAGGTTAAAAAATTACAACCGTCATTTCCAATTGAATATTGTCTGTATGCAAAGCGAGAGCCTCGTGCGAAGAAAGAGAAACCAAGACGGAAATCATATTCTTTGTGTGACGTAAGTTAGTTGTTAAGTGAGCAATAACAGATTTAACACTAGTTGCACAAGAATAACTATTTAGTATGCAAACTGAACATTGGGCAGAAAGCTTTTTAATCCGGTGGTCACATATTTTTCATTTTCGAATACAGTTTTTTCATTTACATTATTGATTTTTCGTAATTATAGAATTCGTCAGCATAAATTATTGAAAAAAAAAACAATGTCGGCCCACAAATACCCCTATATACCAATTTTGAATGAAATCACATAATAATATCAAACCTCAATGGTAATTATGAATATTCATGATTTCTAATCGAAAATTCTTTATATCGGACTTCACAAACCGTACCGCTTGTACATCAAATCTGAGAATAAATCACAAATTTCTTCATCTAATTATATCAAGCAAAGTTCATTACTTTTAAAATGAATATTTATCATTGTTATGAATTATTTCATTTGAAATAATTTAATGTTAACCCAGTAAACCATGCGCTCTATTATAAAGCGATACATGAATAGAAATCTAGTATGTGGTAGAAAAACTGGCTTCATTTCCATAATCATTAATAATAAATCACATTTCTTGTAAGAAATATTTAAACATAATACATTTTCACCTGAAATGATTTATTTTATAAATATATATTCCTCCATCAACTAAACCAACCGCCACTGTTTTATGGTCCAACATACTTCAAATATAAACAAACTCTTCATAACCCCTCATTACCCGCCACCCTCCCTAGCCAATAAGTTGAACAGAAAAGGATAGTACTATACTCGTTTCAAAACACTTTTATTGTATTAGTATAGACATGGCAACTCTGTCTTATTATTACTCTGAGAATATGAAAAATAGACAAATTAAGCTGGCGATTAGAAAGAAAGCACTGATGCAAATACTAAAAAAGAATAGAATAGATGCCGTGGGTGGCAAATATGACTAAGATAACGGTAACGTTTTATTTCTAATTTCTGATTGAAAATAAGAAGGCAATATTGAACAAGGTGTATGTTTTTGAAAGATAATGGAGTACCTACATATTTTTGGTTTAATCGGTGTTGAATTTGTCTGTAATGAGATGGTATATTTGTTTCGACTTCAATTTGTGCATCTGAATACCTGGATTAGTGGTGTTTTGGAAGTTCTCTGAATGTTTCTTTGCTATTTCTACTTAATGATTCACTTCTCTACAGTTCTTATATTGTATGGCTGGGTATAATGAAATATATATTTTATTGAAATTTGTTAGGTGAATGGAAATAATAACAGATTAGGGTAGACTTTAATAAGAAATCGTTTGAATTCTGAGTTTAAAATCAAATTTTCCAACCGACCCTCTTGGTCTTATCATTTCCGAGATAGCTTATTCGTTGTAACTATATCAACTATAGGCAAATTTTTTTCTCGATTGTTCAATATTGTTTCATTTTGGTCATTGAAATTTCAGAAAACTGAAAACATTAAAAATGTTATTTGCTTCTCAAAATTAGGATGCAGTATTACTTTTATGGGAAAGAAAGTTTTTGGCTTTCTACTACTCCATCTTGATACAAAAAAATGTGAGAATCTTCCAAAGAAAGGAAGGAAGTAATCAATTTTAAAATAAGTATCTCTATACATGGATGTGCAGATCATCATTTTTTGTATCAAGATGAAGTAGTAGAAAGCCAAAAACTTTCTTTCTCAAAAATTAATCACTCCTAAAAATATAACCCCTTCAATTCAAATATTACTTTTAGTAATATTTGCCATTGACCTAACTCATAGGATATCGCGAAACTTACCTATAAGCGAATTCTTAAATTCAATAAAAATTCCAATTGAGTCGACCAATGAAAATGCGTTGACCTTTAATTGAATCCCTCGGCTCAATCGATCAACCCTACAGTGGATTCAAGCAAGCTCAGAAAGAAAAAAAGTTCTCAAATGACAGATAAGCACATCAATCAAAAAATGTGTTTTTTTATCGTTTGATAGATTACAGTTGTGAGGCTCCATTTTTATTTCAAACAACTCGGCATGGTGAAACGGTAGTATGACTTGTTGATGAGTTTGGTTCGGGGATTTAAAAGGAATCTTGCCGCCTCTCCGCATGTTCCTACACCAAGTTTTTTTAGTGAACGGAGCGTGTCATTCTATACAACAAAGCTACGAAACTTTTGTTGATTGTCATTATACAGTAACTTGTCATATTTATAAACTTTGTCCTGGAGTAAAATAAATGTTTGGGACATTTTTTCAATAATTAGCTCAGGACATTGAATAAAAACGAAAACATCATTATTGTAAGAAACAATGTTTCCAATATGTACACCAAACATTCGTTGGAAACGCTACACAATTCAATAAAATGAGTTGTGTAGCGGTGTTGTGTAGTGGAAGAATCACTTTATAATCTTGAACTGGACTTAGTAAATTATTTTTTACTCTTCTTCGGCATTATTGAGACAGTTTTATTGATGACGATCAATTTTAAATAAAAGAGGATGCTGTTGCCAAAACATTTTCAAAAGTCATCTGCATGAAAAAAAATCAATAATACTTTATTCAAACCATTTAAGAATCCCGTTAGTTTTTAGCTAAGCTCGTTCCTGCATATGCCAGAAGAATTGTTTGGTATTGCATCCCTGCTCAGTGGCGTATTGATGAGAACAAAAGAATTTGTATATATTATGTATTAATTTGCATTTTCTATTATCTCTACTCAAATAAATTATTTTATTGTTGCTATTAAATTGTCTCTTCATGGCATTCAATATATTTGATTGAAGAAGCCGTAGTTGAATGGAACCCGAAGTACCAAACGTTTCTTCTGCTACTGTGGCAGTGGTATCTGCGTTTTGCTGCAAGGACGAAGGTTACATCTCGAAATCTCAGCAACGACTGTTTATTTTCTATATCAGTTAATTAATGGTGAAATTTTAAAATAAAAAAAACAAACGATATAAAATATCTCTTCACCTAATTAAGAGTATTTTAAAGATAGATATTTTGATAATGAACACGCATAATCATTATTAACATTTTTTTTATATGCAATAGTAAAACCAGAAACAACATCCCAATCACAGACTAAGTACCAACACCCAACATATTTTTTTCTACAATTTCCCTTTTTGCTGAAGTAAAAATTCAGCAACGTGTGGCGCCACTTTTTCAGGATGATTCAAATGAACATCGTGATCTCCATCCACAATTTGAAATATAACATTTTTCTGAGTCTTCAAAAATCGAATAATAGGGCCCATATACACCTGCTGCGCAGACGAGTCCTTCCCGAGAATAAAGAGAACTGGACAACGTATAGGATTTGACTTTAGTGTTTCTAAGATATAGCGCAGGTCATGCATTGTTAACAAAGAATATCTGATTCTTGGGTCTAAGTTGAACTGGTATCGACCATTTCCCACTTCTGTTACGGCTCTAGTTAACAAAGCTTGAGCAGCCTGTTCTGTTAGTTGACTGTAATTTCTTCCGTTCTGTACTCTTAGGAATGCTTCTTTTAGTGTATAACTTGGTGCTTGTTTTACTAACAGTTTCTCTTCGTTTTTGACAAAATTTTCCAGGTTTTTACCAAGATAATCTTTGAAGTGCTTTGTGCTCACAGGAAAAAGTATTACTGCATCCAGCATTATTACCTTCTGCACGCAATCAGGATAGAGCTGAGTATATAATAACCCTATCTGGGCCCCGTAGCTGTGCGCTAAAATGATATACTTCCCAAAGTATTTCGAAACATATTTATACACCAGGAGGTAGTTCAGAGTGTGAATGGGAAGATGCGGAGGAAAATGAGACGAATGTCCGTGACCTGGTAAGTCAATAGAAACGTAGTAAAATGAGTTTGGTAAGTAAGGTATCAAAGTATCAAGTGAACCCGCATTATCCATGAAGCCATGTGTGCAAATAACTACAGGGTCCTTTGATTCCCCCCATGCTTTGCCTGAAAAGAACAGAAATATATGTTCATACTTTCATGGAACAATAGGGGAAGAATACTTTGCTAACTGGAAAAGGGCCACCCAAATAGGGCCTTCATAATCCGTATAACACACTTATATTGAAAACCTTACAATTGTTTCACTTCTCATGGAAACACCCCCGTATCTTCCGTAATATTCAAGGTGGAGCGATGAAACTCTCAGGACTGATGTTCATGTTTTGATGTCAAAACCAAAAAAAAATCTACTTCAATTATTACGGAAGATACGGGGGTGTTTCCATGAGAAGTGAAACAAATTCGGATTTTTCAGGACTGACATTTTTCCAGGAAAAAAGTGTAATCGCAGTAAGTTGGTAGTCCTGATCACGAATCTGAAGGAATTTTGAGCCTATTTTGCCCCCTAATATGTTTAACCGTAAAAATGGGGTGTTCCATCGCGAGTGGCGTACAGTGTATATCACTTTGGCCAACCCCATTCAGGTGGTAGGTGCATTTTGAGCATTTCCATCCAGTCCAGAGAGTTTCATCGTTCTACCTCGAATATTACTGAAGATACGGGGGTGTTTTCATGAGAAATGAGACACACTGTATATAAAGTTTAATTGAAATATTCCTTCTGGAAGGTATTGATTAACAAAATATTATGGAAGGTCAAGTATGAACCACTTCCTGAAAGGGATAATGATATATGATCAGTAATAAAATCATATAGTATAAAGAATATACTTTTAAAAAACTAATCAATACAGTTTATTGTATGATTTTCACTATAAGGGTTTTACAAAAACCGCGACACGTGTTTCGCTATACAATAGCTTCTTTACGTTTACGTTTGAAGAAGCTATTGTATAGCTATGTTTTCTTCATCTCTTCCACTTAAGGGTAAATTGCATTTCCTGTGTATGATGGTATCAGTTCAACTGAAATTCACAGAGTTTGTTGCATTTCGAATGAAATTAAATCAATTATCAATTAAAATATGCTGTCAATAAAATTCAAACAACAGAAAATACAAATAACAAGCCACAAAACGTAAACAAAACCTAAAAAGCATTAGTCACGTTGCCGTTACATAGCCACTGATAAAAGTTAAAAATCATTCTGCCCCGTTCATCAAGTAATTGTAGTAATCAGATCATTTAAAAAAAGTCAGAAATTTACACACCTGCTAGATATCCCCATGGAACGGATATTTTTATTTCCTCTATTTTCTTCATTAAATTTTGTTAAAACCAAATGTTAATCGTCACCAAGAGAAATACCTTTTTTAATGAATAAAACAGCTTATTAGTGTAAGCATTAACACAAAAGTTGGTGTACTGTACTCCGGTCCGGACTCCGGAGAATGTTAAAGAGTGAAGAATTATGATGAATTATGATTATTTATGAATATAGGGTTACTGTGAAAAACAAGATTAGATACGTGAAGAACACGACTGTTTGATAGTCAATCTGTTCGTTGACCCTTTGAAATCATAATTTTTATTATCGCCAATATCACTAGGTATACGGTAAACTATACATATTCATTTATAGTTCTGTCAGATTACGTAGGTACAAGTTGTAATGTAATTGTGGTTCTGTCAACTTTCAATAATGGTGCAATATATATGAAACATCAATTTCAGAACACAGTACTATACAAAGGTACATATAATAATATATTACCTACTTCAATATTTCACATAATATATGTTTAATACAATATAATATGCATAATGGAAAAAAAAGGTGGATTCTAGCAATTCCAGTGAAATATAAAATATCTAGACATAATTTTTAATCATGTTATGTGTAATGTTTTGCGAAGAAAACTATAAAAAATATGAGTGTAAGTATAATGAATATTTGAATTGAAGGGGTTATATTTTTAGGAGTGATTAATTTTTGGGAAAGAAAGTTATTGGCTTTCTATTACTCCATCTCGATACAAAAAAAAGTGATGGAACCTTCCAAAGAAAGGAAAGAAGTAATCGATTTGAAAAAAGTAATTCTCTAAGTGGATATGTAGCAGCGGCGGCTCGTCAGAGGAGGCAAGGGAGGTTTAGCTTCCCCATAAAATTTGAGGCTATTCATCGTAATAAATTAAAAGATGTTAACAAACAATTATGATTATTTTTGTCTAAAAACGCTTGGGTATCATTACGTTACCATTAATTTTCAATATAAGTACATGATATGCCCGAAAAAACACTATCACTCACTACGTAGTACATACCACACCGTATCCTGCATCAACATAACTCAAACGCACCGCCCATGAACGAATAAACCATCAATCCGAAATAATAAATGACATACGTTACAAGGGAGCCAAGCCTCCGACCGCTTTAAAAAACAGGCTCCACGAGACCGATCCAATCAGAGAAATACGTCCCGATTTGTAATTTTAGTTGCAGAAATTATAGCGTTAGAGGCGGCTAGCCTCCAGTTGGTTTCCGTTAGTCGTTAGTGTATGATTGCGTTTGTTTTTTATTTAATAATGCTGAAGTGTTTTCTTTCAATTTCAAGGTGTTTTCAGGTTTTCACTTTTCGGTAAGTTTTTTTTTTCATTTATTATGGAAAAGTTGGACGAAATTAAAAAATCTGACGATATAGTCGATTGCTTGCTGACAAATAATTTTAAGTCTTTATCTTATGATAATAAATTTTACATTATTAAAATTCTGGGAAGGCCTCAACCAAATTTGATTTCAATTAAAGCGTCAGATAATCGACAAAATCGAGGATTTAATATAAGTTGGTACGATAAATGCGATTGGTTAACCGGCTCCATTAAACGAGAAAAACTTTTTTGTTCGCCCTGTGTTTCATTTTCCGTACAAATCGAATACCAGACGTGGTCTAAAATAGGATACTTCCATTTAAAACATTTACCTCGTTCTACAGAAAGACATTTTAAATCTGAGGAGCATATATTTTCGTATTGTAAATTAAAATTGTTTAGCAAACAAAATATAGCAACAGCTTTAGATTCAGCTCAAAAAGAGGCCATAATTTCTTTTGAAAGGTTAGGAAAAATCAGTCGAATTTAAAAAGACTTATCGATATAACGATTTTTCTGGGTTCCCAAGAATTAGCTTTTCCCTGACACGTTGAAACCCACGATTCGATTAATCTCGGCAATTACAAGAAACTTTTAATGTTATGGGCCACACAATTTGACACTTTTTTAAACGGTAGCGTTTTTTCGGGCACCTCAAAAACCATCCAAAATGAGCTTATAGACAGTGTGACATATATTATTAAGGAAAATATAAGCGAGGAGATTGAAAGTGTTTTTTTTGCATGGGATATTGATGAAACTACCGATATTACCTGTACATCACAACTTTCAAACGTTTTTAGATATGTCAAGGATGGTAATGTGGTAGAACGTTTTATGGGTTTTCATGATGTTTCATCTGGGCGCAATTTTTAACAGAACTGTAAAATTAGAAGAGAAAAAGATTATTTATTGACTGTGAATAGTTCATTTATATTGAACAACTCAAAGACAACCCTTTTTTCTTGTTTAAGTTTTTTTAATGATCAGTTTTATACGTATAATTTTTGGAAATACACAATTTTTGTTTGCATTTATGCAAATATTACGCAATTTGCTTTAAATAGGTGCAGTACCCCAAAATTTTCGCGCCTCCGGCGGGCTTTTCTGTGTGTATGTAGTCTTCATGACTTTAGCCTCTCCTGTTCTCCAACTAGCCCTCACTGATGGATGCATATATTCCTTTTTCAATTGAAAGACCTTCTAACGGCCAACCTTTCTTCAACAGAAATTGCGAGCAAGCTGTCGCCTCCAAAAATCTCGCCTACCGGCAGTGTCGCAAAAATCCCAGTGCCGAAAACCAAACCAGGTTTATTAATGCTCGTAACAGCTGCAAACTTAGGATAAATGAAACAGTGTGCCAATCCCAACAGGTCTAGATCCTTCTAGTCCACATTTCCACCACTAACATATGCGGATGGTTCGATTGCAAAAATATCCATAGAAAAAGCAAATCTACTAGCTGAATAATTTGCGTCCCACTCCACAGTCGATTTTCTGAGAAAGACACCACTCACTATTCCCACCCTACAATCCACAATGCACGAACTTTACTGTTTAAGAACTCTCTCAATTGGAGAACGACTTTTATGTAAAACAAACTTCCTGAGAACGTTTTTCCAAATGGATTTAATCTTTCAGCGATTCAAATCCAATGTGAATCACTATTTTCGCATGTTCGTAATTATTTGTCCAAAAACAATACCGTAATCATGAATCAGCCAGCTCATTCACCAGATTTGGACCTCTGCGACTTTTACCTGTTCAAAAGATTGAAGATACCTATAAAAGGACGGTGTTTTGCGACTATTGAGAGATAAAAACCAAATCGCTGAGAGAGCTCAAGCACATACCTAAAAGTGCATATCAGAACTGCTTTGGGGACTGGAAAAAACGCTCGCACAAATATATCATGTCTGAGGAGGACACTACTTTGAGGGGGATGAAATGAAAATTGATGAATGAATAAATATTTTAGTAAAATAATGAAAATTCACCTTATTTTTTGAACAGACATCGTATATGAAGTTCCTGTATTTTTGTGAGTGAATTATGTGTGTGGTTTGCCAGCAAGTCTGTTTTTATGTCATTAGTTCGGACTTCCATTGTCTGATATTATATAAAATGATTCGATATCACTGAAAGAACTAATAAAAAAGAAGAATTAAAAATGAATAGCCGGAAATAACAATTATATTAAGTAAAAAAAACCTGAAATGAAATGATAGTGAAATAAAATACAAGTAAAAATAGAACAATTGAACCAAAAACAAAAAGTTCACAAATTCCATGCCAAGTTACTTCACGACGTTTTGGTTGCTAACTTTGTAGCTTGGCTTGGAATCTGTTAACTTTTCATTTCAATTTTTGATTTTTATTTTTTGTTCAATTGTTCTATTTTTACTTGTATTTTATTTCACTCTCATTTTAGTTCAGTTTTTTTCGCTTAATATAACTGTGA
>WOGM01001019.1:0-10744 GCA_015342125.1 Leptinotarsa haldemani | reverse complement strand
TTTATAAAATTGTTTAGTGAAAATCTCAGGATAATGTGTTTTTTAAATACTTTAGTTTTTTCCAATTTTCTTGTCAATTAGAGGCTCTTAGAGATTATTATATTGTTTTCACATCTACATAAAAAGTTAAATGAGAGTAGAGCGTACAGAGAGTACAGAGTACGCAATGTACAGCGAGTTCGTCTGGAATTTTATTTTTTAAGTACGCTATGAAGCCTTTGTGACGTCCTTTCATAGCCGGAGCACCATCCGTAGCAGCTGATATAATATTCTTCGGTGGAATTTTTTTCTCACCACAAAATTTTCCAGTGGATTATATATGATTTCTCTTTTGTATTCGTCTCAAAATTTTTGGCAAATAGAGATATATTGTCTCATTTTTAATAAACCTCACGTACCAACCAATGCTTCATTGGTTGGTAAACTGGACTCATTTAACTGAACTGAGAATTTAGAAGTCTTCAGATGATTGTCCAAAGTCTCTTAAATGTTTTCAGCCAGCTCATTGATTCGTCTTTACATGAAAATATTGGTCAAAGAAATTTTCCAGATAATAACTGCCGCTGGTGAAAACATTGGTCATAGAAATTTTTCAGGTAATATCTGCCGCTGGTTTATAGAGCACAGTAGTTATTACTTCTTCAAAAAAACTGTATGAATGGAAACATGCAATGAGAAACTTTTTTCTGCCATTAAACCAGATTACCGAGATACAAGCCTCCACGAGAAAATTAACGATATACAAGGTGGCATCTAAAACGGCTAGGCGGAATTTCGAGACCGAATATAGTTCTATCTGATTAGAATTAGATTCTGATAGGTTCGCAGTCTGAAAATAAGAAAAATGAGTCTCCTGACTAAATCATAAAGTTTCGGAACTGAAACTTGTGTGATACTAGAAAGGGGTATTAAAAACTTCATTTATCTCTCTATTTGAACATTTTTCCGCTTCATATCAGTGAAATCTTCACTTTTTTTTCATTCTTGGAGTAAACAAAATACTGTTAACTGAGTGGGTCAAATGGTCCACGTATATTGGCAGGTATTCTTTCTACAGAAACATCGTCTTTGGTCACAAACTCGATCACTCTGCATTCTTTTGCAAAGTTCACTGTTCAGATTTGAGCCAATTCAGGTTTGAGTCAGGATTGCACGTGACTGTTATTTTGGTGTCCAATTTCCTCATGTTGATAGCACACAATGATATTGTTCTATTGCAAACTATATTCACTTCAGTCATAATAGAAGAACGTGTAATACAACACCTGCCAGCGCTGTTTTGACCCCCAAAAATTTCATCAGTGTTGCTAGGCTGAATCCCTGAACTGTTCTTGGCGAGACAAAACAGCGTCGTCTGGTGTTGAATGACAAATTCGTTTGAAATTGTCTTGCATTGGAAGCTGCACTGAAAGAGAGAGGACGAATATCGTTTGGTTGTATTGATTTTTCTGTCGATCCAATGTATATCACCTTCATAGAAGGGATAAATTCTCCGTTACATTCAGGGTCGTTATTTTAATACAGACTCGTTGGAACGAACGCGCTCTCTGATGTATTATCACAAGCCCATCTATAATTGCCTTGCAGTGAAAAACAGAGTGAGATGTTCTGTGGAGATAACATAGTCTTTTCTGTAAGCAATAACTTCAGGTAGGCTGATGAAAATGCACTTGACAAGCAGTTGTGTACTTTCACTTTCCTCACATTCACTATGAGTACGAGTGAAGTATTAGTCTCTGTTTGAACAAAGTCTTTCAATTCTTTCTGATATTTTGTCGAAGTTGGAGTTGTGTTTTCTGGTGAACATTCAGGGGAATTTTCCTTCAACTACCTCTGTATTGCCTTGAATACTCTGTAATGAAATGCTGCTCAAATATTTTTATGATGACAAGTTTGACTTGCCCTCAAATAATGCAATTTATATTTTAGTTACATCAATTTTGCTTTTGGTTAAGCTTGGATTTAACTGAAAAAAAGTGTTTGTTTCAGGATAATTGTCAATGTTTTATCAGTTTGTTGTTACTTAGAAATCTATCTTCCACTCTGAACTTTCAGACTAAGTAATCACGGTCTTTCATCATGTTTGTGTTGAGGGGATATCTCAGGTGAACTGAAACTGATTTTTCAGTGTGACAAAATATATCAATAAAACGAATCAACAAATTATGAAAATATTCTATTAACAAATGAACTATACCGAATGAACTGAATAAAAGTTTCCGCCTCAGTACCCTTGTCAACGTATTATTTTTTTCAGCAAGGAAATTTCAACCGTTTTTTGTTACTTCGAAAAGTATCTTACACTCTGGACTTTCAGTCTAGGTAATCACGCTCTTCTATCACGTTTGAGTAAAGAAAATATCTCAAGTGATCACAATGAATTGATTCATTGCTGATGATGTGATGAATCAACTTACGTTTTCATTTGTGTCAAAATCTACCAATTGATTTTAAATATATGTAATGTGAACCAAAACCCAATTGAAAAAATTATGTAAGTATTATGAAAATTTCAAATGAACAGAAATAAAAAATAATCAGTGACATACCAAGCAAGCTCTATAAATAGCGACTCTATAATCCAATGATGATCAACTCAACAATAATCGATTCACTAACCAACGACAGTTTTGTTCAGATGTGTTTGACCGATATCTTTCACAACTCATATGATACCTCTATCTATCATCTATCTGAAGGTTAGAAAATCGATATGGCAATGAAATATCATAAACATATACAGTACATGCCACAACTGATGGCAAGCCATCGCGCAGGTATAAACTCTTTCAAATAAATTACTATTGGCCCCTTGCCGGCCAGTGTCGTACCTATAATTAGTTCCAAGTAGGGTAGCAAATGGAACATGACGTCTTTGTAATTTTTTTTTATATTTTATTTAATATTATAGGTAGCGGTGGACCTCTAAAACTTCGAGGTGAAGAAATACAAGTATCGGGGAAAGTTAAATATCTGGGAGTAATCCTAGATTCCAAACTGACCTGGAACCAACACTTGGACAGGATAAAGAGGAAAACGGAGGTAGCACTGATACTCGCCAGACGCACCTATGGAAAAACATGGGAGTTAAAACCAGACATGCTATACTGGCTATACACGATGGTGGTTGAACCCATGATAACATATGCATCTCTGGTCTGGTGGCCAAAGATGAAGCAAGCGACCACCATCAACAAACTAGGCAAGGTGCAAAGACTTGCATGCATGCCCTCCTGAATCTACCTCCTTTACACTTTGTGATAATGGAGGAGGCCAGGATAGGCCAATTTAGACTGGAAACAGAACAGAAATTTCGGAACAAGTGGAGGAGCACATATTGAATATGTGCACGGACCACATGACACCGAAGTACGCCTTTAACACATACTTCATGGCCAAAATCATAAGCTGTGAAAAGTGGAAGACCATCAGATATCCCGAAAACATGTTTGGAAAAAACACCTGATATACAGATGGATCGAAGACCAAATATGGAACGGGAGTTGGAATATACCGAGCGGATAGAAATCTAAACAACAGCTATCCGCTAGGACTATACATATCCGTCTTTCAGGCGAAAGTGTTTGCTATCTTGCAGTGTGCAACGCTTAATAAATTGGGACCTCAAAGAAATGAGCGTATCAATATTTTTACAGATAGCAAAAGCGCACTAGGGGATCTGACAAACCCGAATTTGACATCAAGACAGGTCTGGGAATGCAATGAAGAACTGAAGAATGAACTTGCAAACAGAAACAAATTAACTTTGTACTAGGTACCAGGGCATTCAGAAATTACAGGTAATGATACAGCTGATGATGCGCTAGACGCGTATCATCAACTTCATAATAGGTCCTGAACCAGCTCTGGGAGTACCAAAAGTATTGATACGAAACCAGATTAGGGCATGGACCAATAAGAAGCACACAGAGTACTAGATAAAAGTACCTGGCAACAAACACAGTAGAAGCTTCATTAGGGAACCGTCCGGGAAAAGAACCGAAGAGCTACTTCAATATAGTAAGGATCGGCTCAGAATCATTACAGGATTACTACCGGTCATTGTCCGCTTAAAGAATACCTGAATAAAATGGCTCTGTACAACGAGACCTCAGCTGCAGATCATGCAACGAAGGGATAGAAACAGCTCTACACATCTTATGTGAATGTGAGGCACAGAATCACAGGAGGCAGGCAATATATAGACGTACAATGAATATGACGAACATCCAACACGGAACCTGTACAAACTAGTAGAGAGAATGAGATTGATGGAATGGGTGTCATGAGAAGATGGGAGAATAAATGCAATAAGCCCAAGAGGTAGCAGTGTTTTCTGGAGACTTGGACTGAATGGACAAGTCAGACAGCTCCCAAGGTACAAAAAGAAAGGTAGCGGTACAGTTCAATAAAATATTATATAATGACACACTCCTGATAACTGGTTTTTCGTTAGGGGATGACATTTTTTTCAGAAATAACTCAAATTATTAAGACAATGCCAAACGGCAGCAGCATTGAATGTCAAAGGCATGGGAGCATTTGTATGTATTGCAAGAGTTGTAGTGGAGGTTATATTGAAATTGAGTTTGTGGGCATGGGAGCGGGCTCGCCATCACGTTTGGCGCTTGCTCTAAGATAGATTATAGAGTTTCGCCAATACCATACTTCCTGCGCGATTTGGATGACTTGGCTTCGTTTTGGCGCTTTTCTTCAGCATTCACGCGTGGAAAGTATGCACAAACCCACCATTGATGAAAGTGCACGGAAAATAAGCACTATAAATGAAATTGTAATAAATTAAAGAATTAACTGTCTTAAACGAATTTTCACAATCACATACTAATTTGAATACAGCACTTAGCAACTAACACTTGATTCATTTCCACTATTTGAATTCTTTGTTTAACCGCTCGATTCACTATCTAAATTCAACTGCCATCTCCGGACGAGAAGCGGGCCTTATATATCGGTAACGACCGTTCTAGATTTCTCTAGTGGTTTCGGTACTCAACTAGAATTGAACCGGACCGGAATTGAACTGCATTCCTTTCGCGGTGAGTCATGGATTTATTCAATGAATTGGCTGGCGGTTTCATATTTGTTACAATACGGCAAAAATATGAGCTTCAGTTTCAGTTGACACGTCAAGAAGACTATTTCGACCATGCCACTGAAGATTACTGCCGCAGTTGCAATTGAAATGTTCTGAGATTATAACCAAAGAAGATCACGGCAAATCCCGAAAGGCCTTCAAAACATTGACGCCACCCGTAAAAGCCAATATTCCTGAATGAAATTTTATTATTTTGGATTAACCGTCTTCAGATATTCGTTTATTCTCTGTTGGTTGAGATACCCAAACAAAATATTCAATTCATCTGCAGAGAAACGTATTTTCATCAATTGAAAAAATATATTTTTTCATCATTTCAACGAAGATGATCTAAAAGTAACGTTTGGAGTCTGACGAATGACCTTATAACATAGTTTTTTACGTATTATCAAGTTTTTTCGTATTTATTGATTCCTGTCGAAATCATTGAGTAAGATTTATCAAATTATTCTACAGGAAATATTCGTTTCTCCCAATGTAACGACAGAAATGTTGAGTTCACAGCAAACTTATTGAATTTAAATTCATAAACTCCCTTTTGCAATTATTCATAATATCTTCAGAAGTTTCTACCAATCGGGAATATTTCACATCCTTGAAATAAAATAATGTCTCGTCTCTCGGAAGAACGATCGGAGCTTACCAATATGAAAAGCTTTCCCCGAAGTAAATACCGACTTAACGATATCGCAGAATACTGCTCTCGTTAGACCAGTCAATAGAGTCTGAAATGAGTATGATCAGAGATTATTTTGTGCTATTTCATTTGATACCAAGTATTCAAAAATTAATTTATTTGTATCATCGCAAAAATTCTTGTGCTTTGAATAGTACGTCAAAAGGTAACACCTCGTTAATCTTCAAATCGTACAAGTCGAGATTTTTTACGGGTATCGTTTGTCAGGATACGACAGCTGATTAACGTTGATTTCTTTGTTATTGATTCAATTTACTGACGAATCTAGGATTTTCCAACAATGATGTATTTTATCAGTAATTAGAAAGTTTGTATCAACTTGTATTGGAAAAATTTCATACTGATTTGGAATAATTTCAAGATAATTGAAAATGATTTTTTTTGATGTTATGTCCAGTAGTTCTTTTATTTAGGAAATAATTAATAAAAACTGCAAAACGTAAGAATGTGAGCAAAATGTTATTATATTGTAATATTACCGCCTGGAAAAAACAAATGTTGCAACAAGAAGTAAAAGCATTGCTATCAACGAAGGTGAGTCATCTACAAACACTCGATTTTTTATTAGTTAAAAAACTGACGTGTAATTTCTTTTCATGGTTGAACCTTTACACCATGAAGAAAAATTGTTACTATGTCATTATAATCCGAACTAATTTTACTGACAATTCTCTGACATTTTGAATACTCACTTATTTCATATTTCAAGCTTGCACTACAGTTTTTTATATTTTCATGTACTCACTCACTAAAGCTACGCGGAATGGTGCCTTCGTGAGATTGTATCACGTACTTCAAGCATACTTCAAGTTGAGCAGGTCATAAAATCAGTCGAATGAATAATAACTTCTTTGAAATCGAACCCGATTATCAGTGATATCTGATGAACATGTGATAATATAAAACTGCGATAGTTTCCCATTGAGGTTGATGCAACTTTATTTAAAGTTGCATCAACCTCAAGCGTTATTAGCGACTGAACAATGCATCCGGGTATTATATTATAAGGTTGAACAAGTTGACATTTTCTAAAAATTTCATAAAATTTTCAATATCACACTTAGGTCCTACTGAGTACTTAGGTACTACATGATTTAGTCTTTCGTTGGAATATGGCACACACTTCGTCAAGATATGGTCAACAATTAGGTACTGTTGAAAAGACTGATAGTGGCTTCTTTAGCTAATCGGTCAGCCTTTTCGTTTCCTGCCGTAACAACTACGGAGAAGGAACCCATATAGATTTTATGTCTAACCTTTTTCCATAGAGTATAATGATCAGTTCTTTCATGTGACGAATGATGGGAAAGTTGGAGTACAATTGGTTGATTGCTTCCAGATCACTTGAAGAATCTGCCATAATCAAAAATTTTATGAAGTTGCTCTTCTCTATGTACTGCAGTGCTTTTTACATAGCGAGTTATATCAGGAACTGATAGTACACCGGTATAACATTACAGATGCATGTTCCCAGACCAGGTCGTTAGCCGATCCAGCCTGCTTAGTCAGCATTGCGTCATATGCGAACTTATTTATACACCTTGTTTTCAATTTCATGTCATTCAATTGTAGTCATTTGCCTTAAATGTACAAATAAAGTTTTTTAAAAAGTCTCAAAGCAAATCCTTCGAAATAATTGGCGCAGTCGTTGTAGGATTGTTCGAAAACGTCTCATTGCGAATTCGTTTGTGAGTTTCAACTCTTAACGGACAAGAAACCGAAAATTTGGAGAACGAGCCAGAGACCCAGAAAAACACAGTGAACCAGAAAAGTGGACGAAAGCCAGGAATAGGTGAGCCATCCATTTTTCCTCTCCTTTTATTTGAATTTTGTGGCAAAGTTGACTAGTGATTGAATCAATTAGTGCATATAATTTAAGTTTAGCAATACATACAGAATTGAGTGGAAATCAATTGCGTTTTAGATATTAGCGAAAATAATAATCTGAAACATAAATTTAGCATAAGACTAGAAAGAGGATAATTACAATTTTTCGAAAATAAGAATAGTAATAAAATAAATTTTATTTACAATCAATCAAAATTGACGAATTAATTGGACAATTAAATAACTTAGTCTTAGATAGAGATAATAATATGGTAAATCCTCAAGAAATGGCTATCAATTACCAATTATTGAGACTTTACATTGATACTATTCCAAATTTTAATGGTGATAATGAAAGTACCTTGGAAGTATTTATTGAACATTGTGAATATTTGATTTCTACCTACAAAAATATTCAAAATATTGATGATCCAATCAATAAATTTTTAATCAGAGCTATTATTGGGAAATTATCAGGAAATGCATTAATGTTAGTTGGAAGTAGACCAGAAATTCGAGATTGGGATAACTTAAAGAATCTGCTTAGGCTTAGTTTCGGAGACCAACGAAATTTAGATTGCCTTGTTCAAGAAATGATGATAATGAAACCTTTTCGAAATGAAACTTTCTTCTCTTTCGGTCAGAGAATTCAGAAAAGTAGGAGTACAATTGCTTCAAAATTAGTTTCAATGAACCTGAGTGTGGAAGAACGAACTTTCAAATTGCGAAATTACGATGAACTTTCTTTAAAAACTTTTATCCGTGGTTTAACAGGAAGAATACAAGACATGGTTAGACTACGAAATCCAAACTCATTAGAACTAGCCATCTCTTATGTTCTAGAAGAAGAAAATTTCATTTATAATCAAAAACAAAATAATTACTTTCAAAATCCTCTTCAACAAAATAAAACGATGCCTCCAAGACCACAATCCTCTAATCAATTCAAACCGCAACAACTAATTTCAAATTTCCGACAACAAATGCCAGTTCAAAATTTTCAAAGACCAAATTTCAATACCCAAAATTTCCAAAATAAAAACCAACCACCGGTTGAAAATTTGAGATACCAATTTCCATCTCAACCTATCCAGTTACAACCGAGACAAAATATGCCTCCTCCAAAATATTTTACTAACCAACAAGTCTTTGGACCACCCCGTAACGTTTTCAAACCTACCGGACAAGTTATACAAAATAAACCAGAACCTATGTCAACATCATCTCGTAACCCCACGATACAACAAAATCGTAATCCTAATAGAAATTATTTCCAAAATTCCGGTCCAAGAAATTTCATGTCAGAGGAACTTCATAATATAGAGACTAGATACTACCCAAATGATCAGTTAGAATTTGATAATCCCTTCGAAAACCAACCATATGAATGTTCAGGTGTTATAAATGAACAAAATGACCAAAATGCTTATAACGACAATTTTGAAAACTTTCAGGACACTGTATTTAACCAGTACCCTTCCGAAAATGTTAACGAAACCGAGAATTTTACTTTTGAAGAAAATTTTCCCCATACCTTGACCCAAGACAACACAACATAACAAATATAGACCTCAATCATTTACAGAACAATTTACCATATATATTCGTTCCCAAGTTGAAAGCAAAATTTTTAATAGATACAGGCAGCTCTCGTAGTCTCATGAGTCCAAATTTGGCAAATACATTTTTCCAAAATTATATTTTTAATGAAAATTTCAATATTCAAACCTCTCATAGTATTTCTTTTCACAACGAAGTGGCTGTTATTCCAATATTTGAAATTTTCAATATTGAGAAATTTCACAAATTCTATATTTTTGATTTTAATCAGAAATATGACGGACTCATAGGAATTGATCTTTTAGAACAATTACAAGCAATAGTCAATATTCATGAAAAATTACTAATTACTCCTATAAACCAAATTCCAATTATTTTTGATGAGTCACTAAACACATCAAATAAAACTCCACAAAAATGTTTTCACACTTTGATAATCCCTGGCAGAATGCAACAAGTTATAAAACTTCCTGTCCTTCAAAAATCTGGTTTAGGAATTTTAAATTATATAGATTTTGGAAACAATTTAGAATCTCCACAAGCTATCGTTAACATAGAAAATTATTTTGCTTATACAACAATAACAAACTCAAACACAAAGCCATTCAAAATCACGATAACAGAACCTTTTGAGATTGAACCTTTCAATTTAAATGAAACTAATTTCGTTGGAAATATCGAGACAAATAGTAAAGTGAACGAACAACAGGACCTTCTTTTAAAAAATAACTTGAAAAATCTAAGGTTGGAACATTGCAATAAAGAAGAAAAAGAGGCAATCACAAAATTGTGCTATGATTATAGAGATATATTTCACTGTGAAAACATTCCTTTGAGTTTCTCTAATGAAATTACTCATAAAATAAAATTAAAAAATGAAACCCCAATTTTTACAAAGACTTATCGAATTCCGGAAATTCACAAAAATGAAGTAAATTCCCAAATCAATAAAATGTTAGAACAGGGTATAATTCAACCTTCTACCTCACCCTGGAACAGCCCGATTTGGGTAGTTCCCAAAAAATTAGATCAAAGTGGAAAACAGAAGTGGCGCGTCGTTATAGACTATCGGAAATTGAATGAACAAACAATAGACGATAAATATCCTCTCCCCAACATTACAGACATCTTAGACAAACTTGGTAGGGCAAATTATTTCACAACTCTCGATTTGGCATCAGGATACCACCAAATCGAAATGGACAAAAATGACATTTCAAAAACAGCTTTTTCTACACAAAATGGGCACTACGAATTCAGACGTATGCCTTTCGGGGTAAAAAATGGTCCCTCTACGTTTCAGAGGACAATAAACAATGTTCTGAGGGGCTTAAACAACGAAATTTGTTTAGTGTACCTTGACGATATAATAATATTCAGTAGTTCCCTACAAGAACACATCTCTAGAATAAAAGACGTATTCGAGAGACTGAGGAAAGCAAATTTTAAAATACAATTGGATAAATCTGAATTTCTTAAAAAATCAGTTGCCTACCTAGGACATTTAATCACCCCTGAGGGAGTGAAACCCAATCCGGATAAAA
>WOGM01001018.1:0-10751 GCA_015342125.1 Leptinotarsa haldemani | reverse complement strand
GAGACACTACCCTAGAAGTTATAGGTACCTACTTATCCTCCTGATTGGAAAAATAACGGGATGCGATTCAGACAGTTATTTTCTACGCTTCAGTACATTACATTGAGTGTGTAATTGATGAGGTAGTTTATCACATAACATTCAGATGGAATGTTTGGGGCTTAGTAATATTAAATGATATTTATACATTTTAATTTGTTCGAGAAAATTGTCATTTATCCGGGCGTAGGTTGATGCTGAGAAGTTGTCAAATTAGGATAATGTATTCATGAATCAGTTACATAGTACCAGCCAAAATGGCTTTAACTGTTTTGGCTAAAGTTGAAACAGCAGTAGCCATTACAGAAAGATTTTGTTATTTTGCTCTTTTATCATCAATTCCAATCAATAATGCAGCAGATTTGAACCAGGATGATATGGTATTCTGTCCAACTGGACTGTTCTTGTACCAGCCTTTGGCACTGAGATTCTTCCAGTTTGGATTTGGCGTCAAAAATAAACGCTTCGTTTTGATGGGGACCTGCTTGATTTTAGCTTTTTTCAACAGTCTTACTGGGCATATTTATTCGTTGAGTGTATTCGGTACTAGCCACTTACTGTCAGCCATTTTCTTTGAACCGCCTTGTGTGGCTTTGGAGAAAACCGGGTTGTACTCAATGCGGCCTGTTCGTTGCCCTCTATTGTCAATTTCTTCCACAAAATATTCGAGTTGTGCTGGCGCTCCTTCATTTCCTCTCCAGGCCAATTCATGACCAGCAACGTGGAAAAACTTTTTCTGCAGTCGTTCCGGAGTGTATTCGTCCCAAAGCTCAATAATTTTTCTCAGCTCGTCTGCTGATAGTGCAAATGAACTTTTCTTTCTCTTGGTTGGATCCATTTGTAGCTTCCGGCGCTTAGCATTTTTTGCAGCTCTTGCGTTCAGAAATCCTATGTCAGAGAATGGATTAAATTTTCGAATATACTTTTCAAAAAAATATTTCTGCAACTGATTGGCTGTGGAATTCCATAAAACTTTGATAACACCCTTCTTGTAGTCTTCGAAGATCTTTTTTCGCATGTTGAACCCAGAGTCTTTAAGAGTAAGCACCAGTTCTTCCACAGGTATACCCGCTCTATCGAAATTATACGATTTTTCTGCGCAAAAATTTGTAAACTGCCACCATACGCTTGACTTCGATTTCCTGGTATTCGTGGGTGTCAACTGCTCAATCTCTTGGCGAATATTTTCTTTACTTTCTTGACCGAAGCGAAACATTCAAAAATTGAATAATAATTTCGATGTTAGGGTCCCACTTAGTTACCATGACCACACATTTTATGTTTCACTGGTGACTTGATGAAGAAAGTAATTTGCATTGTTGAGAATGGAAAAATAAATTTCAAACATATTTGATTTTCTAACACAATTCGGTGTGGAATTAATTTTCTTACCGAATACCACGTGAGGTCAAATTATTATCTGGACATTTTTTCTCCCTCAAGAACATTTTTAGAAAATTTTCCTTGTCTGCGACTCGGGAAATTTTCAAAATATTCATGAGCTCGAAAAAATTTCCGGATATAATTTGACGTCTAGTGGTATTACAAATGTAAATTTTCTGTTCATAACAAATTGTTCACACATCATTTTTTATTTTTTCATAAAAAATAAATTTTTCAGTAAAAATAATAGGATTTTTAAATAAAATGATTACTTAATATCGATATTAACTGCCAATAATATATTGTTGAGTATCACATGCAATAAAATATGAGAATAGATATTAATGAAATTTATTAAATGAAATGATTTTGATTTAAACGTTATTAGAAAGAAAGTACATATTTTTTTTTTCGAAACGAAATGCCAACAATAGATTTAGTTCTAAAAGTTGTAGACGATGATCCTGATCTACCAAATTTTAAAAGGGAGAAATAGTATGTTGCTCGAGAAGCTACTAACTCCAAAATTTGAGTTGATGGATCAATAACTTCTTCAAGACAAGTCTATTAAGATGGCCTCTCAAATGGCTTGAAGAACCCGTCAGTTAAGAATCACCTTATTATACTCTCAAGAAACCACAACCACGTATGTTTGTGAACAAGATAACTTGTTATTGTTATGTGATATTATTCGTATGGAAAAAACGATTATCATGTTCCAAATAAAATGAAATAAATCCCTTTTCAGGAAAAGGAAAAAGGTTCATAGTATGTCACATAGAAAGCGAAACCGGTTTTATCCCCGACACCTTGTGGGTCTTCGGATCGAAAAAAACGGGCGACTATCATAAGGGAATGGATGGCTCATTTAACAAATTTTTTTATTTCATTATTTAAAAATTTATGTTTCAAATAGTACATCTGCCAAAAATCTGAATTTTCACTCTTTATCTTCCCCTCAAACTGATAGTTGAATGTGGCGTTCACCGAAACGGGGCGTGACGTCACATCAGTCGACTCGGTGACAAGGGACTGCTGGCGGATAAGCAAAATATGTGTGCTAAAGCCGTAGAAAGCAAGTTGTGTGTTGTTTACTGCAGTGTGTCAACTGCGTGAATATGAATGATGATGAATAAGAACGTTACAAGTATTGCATCGTTCCTTAATGCAAAAATTATTCGGTAACTTCACCAGAAACCATCACGAAACGCGCTATGCCGAGGGCCGACTTTGTATCTGCCAATGGGACGCATTTTTGTTGCGAATATCGTCTTAATGTAAGTCTGAATGATAATGATTAATAAAAAAAATTATAATTTACTCTGAGCAGTACTTTGAATTTCAGGTTGAAAAATACTTAGAATTACATGTATATCAAAATTATGAAAGTGGGAAAAATTATATTGAAACCAGGCATAATTCCGCATATAGGTTGTTCACGTTAAGAAGAGAATGACGTCACAAGATGACAAGTTACGGCGTTGCCAACATGTGCACTATTTCTAACTTTCAAATTTTTTTGTTCTGTTGATATGTTTTATTGCTGTTATCCTTACTTACTTTTAGTATTTGTTGAGACTNTATCAAAAGAAATGAATAGTTCTAAAAAGAAAAGAAAGACTGACAGTTTTCGAGTTTTTTTCGATTCGGCAACGTCTAAAATTTTACTATTAGTTGAGCAACTTACAAAATGTAATGTTACTAGTTTCATTGCTGTTGAACGCATTTCAGTGGGAATTTTAACGTTGTTATGTTGGATATACAAAATTATCAAAAATGACTTCATTCTCTTCTCAACGTGAACACCCTATATATTTGATTGCCAGATTGATAGACCAACGGCGCATACTCCCATACATCTAAAGCTCCACCTTTTGTTCACAAAAAGGAAAATCAAATTATGTAGTCCCTATTGTTATTAAAATATTCCATCACCTTGAAAATATCAACTTCTGGTAAATTACCCGAATCAGCTCTACTAAAGCTGTCTTCTAATGATAACATAATGGTCCTTAACTTTTAAATCGTTTTAAAAACAAAAGAAATCAAAAATACGCAACACGTGGTATGGTCAACATGGAAGGTCCTTCAGACTGGAAAAAAATTATTCGACGTTTTCAAACCATTCCTTGGCATGCAACAACAGATTCCCAAATCTAAACGATATGGAAATTTTGCACTATGCAAGGAAGGGTTGCAACTCAATTATTTAGAATCCTTGGAAATTCACGAGCATAAACATTGCGGGTGCAACCTGTTAAATGATCAAGTCGATTTAGTTTACTCACCGGTTTTCAAATTAGCATATCCGCATTGTAACTATAATGGTAAACAAAATTTAGATACTCAATCAAGCCAAGTACCTCAATTGTTACCTACAGGGATAATGTAATCAACCATTGTTAGTTTAATGTATAAGTTTGAAAATGTCCCTATAGGACGAAACTGCAGTAAAGTTAGTTACAAATAAAAGTGGTAAAAAATATAGAAAGTTTGAATTTTATTTTCTTCATTATGATCTACCACGTAGGAGAATGTGTTTTCTGAAAGTTTTCACTTACATTTATTTTTTCTTCAAAGAATTACTACCAAGGTACCTGTAGAAAATGAAATGTTCAGTTCCTGATTACCTATTGAACTACTCCTTCGAGAAATTCCGTTATCAAGTGTGCGTACTAGCTCTACATCTCCTATTTGAAATTCAGAGCACACCAGACCTTCGATTGTTAACACTCAATAAAGAGAATTTACATAAACGGCAGGTATTTTTCAATTTTAGCGAACGATGTGCCAATCCCCTTACCGATTTGGAGTATCGTGGTATGCAAAGACATTTCTGTCGAACATATGTGTCCAAGTACAGAAACGCACTGAGCAGCTGTCGTGTCAATGTCGAAGAGAGTCACTCCCGAAATAAATCCCCCAAAGAAATATACGAAGTGTTCTGGAACAGGTTTTACAAATTACAGCCCAAACTTTGTATTTTTTATGACGAAAATATATTTCCACTAGTGACAAAACTTTGCATGAAAAAATTCTCCTTCACTTGGGATTGTGCTCATCTATTCACAGGGAAACAATGATTCTGCAGCATGTGATTACAGGCTAATGTGTTTTGTAAAGCGCAGTTCAGAATCAAACCACAGACCTAATTTATTTGCTTCAGTTACAAAATAGAAAGTCACCATTCATATGAATATGAAGACTACTTTTAGCAATATATCGCAATCTATTCGGTCCAAAGATCATTACTGCCGACTTTTTGGAATTTGAAACTTCAATTCATGAGCTGATGAAATGTCAAAGATGGTCTGTAGATCACGATTGATAAGGTTTTGAGCGGAATTAGTGTCAGGGAAGTGAAAAGAGAATCTCAGTTGAGTATCATCTGCGTAATGATGAATGTTGCATTTTTTACCGACTGATTGAAGTCACAAATATATAAGCTGAATAGTAAAGGCCCAAGGATGGATCCGTGTGGAACACCTTTGGTTACGGACATAGTCTCTGAATTGATACTGTCCAACATAACTATTTGAGTTCAGTTCGATAAGTAATTTCTAACCAGAGACAACGCATTTACAGAAAAACCGAAGAAGTTGAGTTTATTGCAAAGGATGTCAAAGCCAAGATTGTCGAAGGCTTTGATGTAATCCAGAAGTACTAAGCAAGTTGATTTACTTTCATCGACAGCCTTAAAAAGGTCAGCTGATGGAAAGTAAAACTATGATTTTGCTGTGTTGAGGTCTGAAATCGTACTGCACGGGTGTGGTGATTTGATTATCATTTATGAAGCTGCAAATTTGGTCTCAACAACTTTTGAAAGACAAGATAGGATGGTGACAAGCCTCAGATCAGAGAGATCAGAGATCCGAAGGGGAGTTGCACTTAGCTAAAGGGATAATCACACCGTTCTTCCAACAGCTTTGAAAAACACTATTAGTTAAAATTGCATTATCGAGAAAGGTTAACGGATCCAATAGATGACTATCCAAGAGATGGATCATCAGAGGTCATTTCTGAGATCTTTATAACTATTCCAAGCAGCAGGAGCATGAGTTGTTCAATTTTTTTCAATGCAGTCTCTGAGAGCAATAATTTTCTTGATAGTTCAAGTTAGCCATTGTTTTCCTGAGTACTTAATATAGATTTTGCATGCGGCATGAAAATATTCAGGGGCGTGACTCATAAACTCAGGGCGTGAAACTTAGTACGCGCACGAACATCAAAGATGTCGACCGAAGTGAAATGACGGGTGCCCATATTTTGTCCATTTGCATTTTCTAGTAATAATATAATCCTATATTTTGCCTTCTCGAGGACGATATTATATCATCAGTAACATATCAAGAAATATTTCTGCCTGATTTTTTCATTATTGTTACAAATTATCGAATTAACTGTCTTAAATAAATTTATTTCTGACAATAATTCACTATCAAAATCTAATTTATTTACAACACTTAACACTGAATTCATTTCCACTATTTGAATTCCTTGTTTAATCGCTCGATTTACTTTCTGAATTCAACTGCTCTCTCTGGAAGAAAAGCCGGCTTTATATATCGGTAACGATCGTTCTAGAATTCTTTAGTCGTTTCGGTATATCTAGCTGGTCAAAAATGAATTAGAAAAATTGCGAGTAACTTGTCATATTTATAGTTTTTTCATTGAATCCATCTCATTATTAGATGAAAAAGAATATATGTATCTGTAAAATTACTGACTAATTAGTTTTTTCTGGAACATATATTACGCCATAACTTTTTGGAGTGAACTTTCAGGTGACCTTCATCACACTTGAGCAAAATCTTCGTTATTAGAAATCCTTTCACTTTTCATAATACTTTATTGAAATTCATATATTCCAATCGGTTTTTTGGGCTAGTACCATACTGGATGAATCTGTTTCCATTTAAGACACGTGCTAAATTTCAGTATAGCTGGCGTCAATAAAATCTTGCAGAACAGACTTGTAAATGTGGTAATATTTTTAGAATGATACACTTTTTCGTTCGTTTATTTTTTCTATGGGCGTCTTGTTTTTGGCATGTGTCTCGGGAAAATTCTCTATTAGTCAGCGATTAACGAGAAACGGAATGAGCTGGTCATGACATACGATTCGATTAAAGTTAATTACCAATCAAGAGTTTAGTATTATACATACGCTCTCCTGTCTAATTAATGAACCCCCGTGGGAGCACTCTGGTTTGGTGAGAGAGGTCTGGAGGCCACGGATAAGGTTGATAACAGAATGAATTGGGATCAGTTTAATAGTACGTTGAATTTTCTCTAAGAATACCTCATCCATGAGCTGTTTTATCTTTTTTTCTACAGAGTTGCTGCGATTTTTTAAAGATGAAAATAGCATTCAAAAAAGTGGGGCTTATTCACTATCTAATTTATGAGAACAAATGAACTTTTCAAAACTTTTAGTGAAAGAGTTCAATATTAGAAATGGTGGAGCCCAAATCTTGTAATTTGTGAAATTTAACAAATGTTTGACATTCATAATTTGTGTTGTATTTCCTTGACTAGAGTCTATACTTTAAGCACCTATTCAATCAAAATGAAAATAAATTCACTTTTTCCTGTTACAGGGATGGATTTTTCAGACTATCACTTTCGTAATTTCAAAGCATTTCTATTAAACTAGAACTTATCCAAATGCCATTATACGATGTGTTTCACAGAACGATTATGTACTTTATTGAACTCTTTCCGTTAGACATTTTCAACAAAATCATATCGATAGGTACCAAAATAATAATTCGTAAAAAAATATGGAATTGGTTACTAGTGAAACTAGTGAGCAATTATAGAAAATTCACAAAAAACAGCCTCAAAATAATAGAAAAAACATTTTCATCAGAAAATAGACAACGAAAATTACATGGCAGCTGAATAACCAAACCAAAAAAAATTATCAGTTGAAAGAAATTGTTATTAATGAGTTAAAAAAAAGTCTGTTTGAAAATCTGTTGTTCCGTTAATCAGCTGTCGCTCCCATACGAACGACAACTCTCAGAAGTTGAGAAACTTGTGCGAGCTAAGGACTAACGAGGTCTTACCTTTTAACGTGTGATTCCTAATACGGTTGCAGAATCATCCCCGCTTCAACCAGATAAATTCTCTCGAGAAAAATATCTGGTCAAGGCGGGAATCGTACCCACGATCTTCCGATCGTGAGTCGGGCGCACTACCACCGCGGCCAATTCCACAACAGTTTAAGAGAAGAATTGAATGTGAGATAAATTCAACAAATACCTATGATATAAATATAATAAATTGATGGATGTAGCCGTTACTACGTGGTAGTAAATTTCCATAAAAGTATAACTAATCGCTGTCTGTACATGAAAGATATACGGTACAAATTGATATTGGGTGTCATTATTGATTCAATAGAACTTGAAACAATAATTTTTAAAATTTTTCTCACTTTGATGAAATGAATAAAAAACACTTTCCTCTAATTTTCACTAGTTATTTTATTTTTACGATCGGTTTCGGGTTGACTCCATTATCAAGTGTAAAACCAACATGTGAACTTAGAAAATTAGGTTATATATAGGGAGTCTTAAGTTAAGCTAGAAGACAAGGAAGGTAAATAAACAAGGGTGCCAACTATAAAACTCTACACTGAAGATTATAGGGTTTATTGAATTTTGTAGTTGGCACCCTTGTTTATTTAACTACCTCGCCTCGCTTACTTACAACCTTCCTACAAAACCTAGTTTTCAGATTTCACATGTTAGTTTTATTCTTGATAATGGGGTAAGACCCGAAACCGGTCGAAAAAATAAAATAACTAGTGGAAATTATACAACACTGTTTTTGTCCATTTCATTAAAGTGATAATTAATTTCCACAATATGAATAAGTTATCAATCACACATTATAAAAATTTTCTTCATATGTCTGTTTATCTTTGTGTTTATGCGAGCTAATCCCAAAAACGACTCAACCAACTTGGGTGCGGTTTACACTATATAGTGTAGTAATCTTTACTTTAACATTTAGTGTCTGATATACTTCCATCAGTTTCAATTTGAATATGAAAAAATATAAAAATTCTGTTCAGTTCAATTTGATTTGAATTTTGGTTGACTGGCTAGCATTTATATCAGGTACATTTATAATTTGTAAATGGATTCACTCATAAATTTAATATTGGCAAATACATGAAAACTGTTTGCTGTTTGAAAATCTGGGAAAACCCAAAACTGAAGTCCATGCAAACTGTCAAATTGGTCACTGATAGATTTACAGAATGTTCCAAACTTCTGATAAAATTCGAAATATCTGTTATCTCAACAGTTGCATGTGAAAGTTACTATGATGAATTTATGGCACCACTAAGATCCATGTGACACCATAATATTTTTTTTGGTACGCCCTATATTCAATTGCAGTCACTATCGTCGCGTCGCTTGAATCATCTAACGTTATTATGACAGGATGAACACCTTCAGAAGAATCGATCTGAACTTTTTTTGAATACTTAAGTTCTACTTTAGCAACATGTTCACACTGTTTTTCCCAATCGTCAAACTTAATTTTACAAAACTCTGTCTCTACTAATTTTTTTATATCTTCTAGTTTGAATGCAACATTTTCTTGTCGGATGATGTTTTATACAGTTGCCCATATCAGTTCTATGGGGTTTAAATCCAGATGGTAGGGAGGTAAGCGTAAAACGGTGTGACCATGTTTTCATAAAAGTTCATCGACCTGGTTATGAAGTGTTCTTCATTCGACTCAATCAACTAATATAGTTCAGGTTTTGAACTAGTAGGATCAAAGTTAATATTCTTTCGAATCAACTATTTAGTCTTATCATTATCACAGACAATTATAGAATTTCCAGATAAATTTGGAATCAGCTTTTCCCATAACCATATGCCATAATTCGTAGAAATCATTTCAGAATGGTAATCTCCGGATTTGGTACCAGATTTGAAAATCAAGCACCTGCATGAACGATTATTAGCCGTTGATCTTTCGATATATCCATTAACAAACTTTTGGTTGAATCATCTGTCCAACTTTTGAAGATGTATGTCCGCTGTGCACGTATCATCGAGGTGAACAATAGGTCTATTTTGCTGTATGTTATGTTTGATTTTTCGTAAATACAGTATTCTCAAAGTTCTTTTGTCTATCTTTTCACCGAAAACATTTCTGTTACTCTCTGGTTTTCTCCAACGAAACCCCATTTTCGTAGAAATCTTTGTAGGGATGTCTCGGATGCGAAAATATCCAAATCCTTTTTAATATTTTGCTGTAATTTTTTGACATGCACTAGACAATTTTTTGTCTTATGAAAATCATGAATTATTTAGCGTTTTTTTATTGAAAAACTTATTTGGCCGTTATTTTTCAATGCCGCTGAGCTTTTTGTGCAGTTCTACACACTGTGCTGATAGAAACTCCTGTAACAAAAGTATGTTACTTTAGAGCTAACTGAACTTACGTTATTCATGTTGAGTAATCGAATAACAAACTAGCGTATGTCTAATTATTTCTTTAATAACAAATGTTGGCAAGCATACCATTTAAAAACTGAGTATCCGATAACTATTAATACAAAAAATCATCCAAACTATCAGATCTAAAAATATTATTTTGTCAAATAATTCAATTGTGATTGGTTATTTAATAAAAAATATGTTTATCTAATAGTTATTTAATAAATATCACAGAATTAGTTACCCTAAACTCAATAATTATTATTGAAATGTAATTTAAAGTTATTCACCTGTTGCTTGCGATGTTTTACTTTTTACCATTAATTCTACTTTCAAAGTAATTTTAAACTTGTAAAATTGCCCTTTTAACTTATAATTTCATTTACAACTTAACTTATAACTGTATTTCATCAGTTCGGACTTCCATTGTCTAATATATATATATATATATATAATCTTGAACCCTTTTACCCTCAGGGTGTCGGGTTATTGTCTAATATAATATATCTAAATTGATTTGAAATCCCTGAAAAAATAAAAATAAATATAAAAAGATTAACCGAAAATAACAATTTTATCAACACAAAAAACATACAAGCTACAAAAAATATTATTACAAGCTGAAAATTAAAAAATAATATCAATAAAGATTCAAAATAAAAATTAAAAGATTCCAAACCAAGTTACGTTTTATTTTCTGGTTGTAGCTTGTATGTAATTTTCTTGTAATTTCAGTTTTTTGTGTTGATGAAATTGTTATTTTTGGTTAATATTTTTATATTCATTTTTATTTTTTCAGGGATTTCGAATCAATTTATATTATATTAGACAATGGAAGTCCGAACTGATGAAATACAC
>WOGM01001017.1:0-10744 GCA_015342125.1 Leptinotarsa haldemani | reverse complement strand
AATACGCGTCAGTTGTGTGGAGCCCTTTTTATCAATATCACATTGATAGAATAGAAGCAATTCAACGACGATTTTTAAAACTGCTAAGCCTAAACATCGATGGCATTTATCCTACAATAGGAACAACCCACTCTGAATTGCTACAAAAGCATAACTTTTGCAGTCTCGAAAAAGGCGTGAATATTATAGTGTTGTACTATCCTATAGAATTATCAAAAGCATAGTTGACTGCCCAACATTACTGGTAAAGTTTAATATTTGCATTCCTAGAATCTGTTCCAGACACCCAAGTACTTTCTATATAAAAACATTTCGCACAAATGTTCTGGAGAATTCTCCGATCCATACCATGTGTAAAGTGACAAACTCTGTTAGCGATGATTTAGATATATTTAGTTGCAAATTGTCAGATATAAAATCCCACTTCCTAAAATAATTGTATTCTCACCTATACAAAATATAAAATGTGTAGTCTTTATAGTCAGTTGTTTGTATTGTTTGTAGACTACACTTATTTGTGATGTATTTCTACTCTGTTATTTCGTGCTCTGTAATTGGGCTATGTCCTGTAGAGTATTGTATTACAAATAAACAAATAAGTGTGTGTTGTTGAGAGTACTGAATGTGATCATATAGCCTTTGACAACTTCAGTTAATATGTCTTTCAAAAATGGAGCGTTTCCACAAAGCTTCAAGATAGGAAAAGTTGTACTCTGTTAGAGAATTATCGCCCAGTAACTGTGCCATATAGTCTCGTAAAAGCGTTTTGAACTAGGGAAAATAAAAATGCATTTCTGTTCTATCGTTTTCTTTGTCCTAACGAAATTTTGTCTGTGCCTTTTTCCAAAACAAATGCGATATTTTCTGTTTATTGCAAAATGTTGAAACAGGATGTTGTTTTACAAAAATGTTAGATGTCACATATGCTACAATCATGTTATATTTTCGTCATGGAATACCTGAATTTTCATCGAAAATAGTTTTCAGTAACCATTTTTGTGACGTCTTCCGGTTATTATTCTTTATAGATAATTGAATATTTGTCTCATTTTCTCAAAAATCTGAACAACTAGCACCAGCTTCCTACAACCTCATTACAGTCAAAGCCCTCCCTTCATTAGTTTTTTATTTCCTCGACCTAATCCCTTTTTGCTATGCATTTTCCGGCAGGTTTCCCGCAAATTGTGCGTATCGGGACAGTGATCGATGGCTGGCTTTCCAAAAGACATGTTTTCGAATTGGCTACAAGTCGGGATTAGGGTCTAAACGTTCAGATCAAATCTTATAATGCGATCTTTTTGTCCTGGAAGACCCGCTGCCCTTCTGACTCACTTATGCTGGATGCGGAAGGAGGATGAAATTGCATTTTCTGCAATCCGTTTGAACATCGATGATTCTAATTCATTTGAACTTCCATCGTGTGAGACGGATGAGGGCAGATTTTATTCTAATACATTGACATTGTTTAGAAAATTTCTTGAATCGACGCGACGCCCAGCAAAAAATTATGGTGAGGTCGACCATGATTTCAAAACTAAATTGAAACAGCAATTTCGGACAAGAAACGAGATGAGAATATGATTTTCCACAGCTCTATTTGATCTCTAATTCTTGAATGTATACAGGCCGTTTCTTCAAAAATGTGGTAACATTGCAATATTCTAAACCGTAACAGATACGAAGACGATTAAATGGGAAAAGGTATAACTGTCATCGCAAACAATACAAAGGTCAAAGAAAATTTACAGGGACTCTCGCCCTTCTCGAGTTATACGTTTTTTTAGAATGAAACTGTTATTTCTGAGAACATCAAAGAATGGAATAGGAAAATGTTATTCTATTCGAAGTGAACTATAATGATATCCGATAAAATGTTTCTGTACGTGGTGTTGCAAAAACGTTTTCCTTTATGTATTCCCAGACAAAAAAATCTATAGGAATAAGATCTAGGGATCAAGCTGGCCAATTAATTGGTTCATTGTTTCCAATCCATTTTCTTGGGAATATTGCATCTAAGTGTTTCCTTACTATTGCTGCACAATAAAATACGTTCAAATAATATATAATCACAAGAAGCTACAAGGCTAGAAATAGAAATGTGTTCATGTGAATAATGTCCCATAACACAAAACAAATCAGAACTATTCAGAATAGTTAGTTCCATATTACAATTATACTAGGACATATAACAATTATTCGAGTGGGTAGGTAATGAAATATTTAACGTATCACAATGTAACACGATGTAACACAATGTATACAGAACACATAAAAGCTAGATCCAATAACACAATTCGATGATGTGAAACATAAAAATTAAAAGAAAAAATCCGAAAATTCATAGAGTACGTGATGTAATATATATTTTCAACTGAGCCTTGAATGAATATAAAGTAACAAAATTTTCAATGTGTTATGGTAATTGGTTGAAATCATTCAATCCTTTGAAAAACAACGATTTCATAGATTGCTTTGTTCTTGTCCTGGAAATGTGGAATTGATTGGTGGTTCTTGTGTTGTAGTCATGAATTTGATTATTGTACGTAATGAAGGAATCAAAATATTTTGGTAATAAATTTCTGGTCATTTAGATAAATATCATACTTGAGTAATACAGTCTATCTGCCACATCATACCATACTATTACATTTTAAGATGATTCTCAAACCTCGACTTTGCAGTTTCTGTAACTTCTGTATATTGTTTTATTTAAAAGATATATCAGAGTGAAACAATAATCAAAATGGGGCTGCATAATGGTTCTGTATGTTGTTATTTTTGAAAACATGGAAACTTCCAATGAAATCCTGGAGAAAAAAAATAGTTTTTTTGATATCTTTTTACAAATATAGTCACAGTGTGCTTTAAGTGTTAGTGATTCATCCAACACGAAACCTAAATTGTGTAATGCAATGTTTATAGTTGTTGCCAGAGGACTTTTTTCCAGTTTCTGACGAATATCAGGAAAAAATCGCCAGACTAATGAAAAATGCTATGTTGTCTTTGTAAAAAAAAAGTGCTTCTATTCACCAAACCTTCTCATTTTCTGAATAAACAAAAGTGGGAATATGTTTTCAAAAATCTATATATTCTTGAACAATTTCAATGATGACTTGAAAGAGCTATCCAGAAAAAAAGGAATGCAGAGGCATACAGACGTTGGAATGTCAGTCGCAAAACACTTTAGCAAATATTCAAAAATATTTTTCATGTCTTGACTAATAATTGTCACAATCTTGAATATTGGTTAGATCAGGTCAAAAGTAGGTAGGTCTGTTCGCCATCCACCGCAACTCGCAAGGGTTTATTGTGGCTCACACGTTTTCACACTCGTCCAAATAAACCCAGCTTCTTAACGAAGCCGTTAATTTTATATGGTGAGTGGTCTTTCAGGTCAGATGGTGGGAGTATGGCTCTGCCAAACTCTAAAAACCTGATTTGGTCCCCAGCGGGGCAGGCGCAAAGTATGTGCTCTGCTAGCGACACACATTGTCTTTCCACAGTCCAAGTTTCTGCAAATGATGATTCAGATGACAGTGACCTGTGAGAAGGCCTTTTAGACGTAGTAGTTCATCCCTACTGTAGTCCAACAACTGTTTGGTATCAAGCTTCGAAGGAGCCTTGGAGTGAACCAATCCTGAAAGATTCTGCCAGGAGCCAATTATCTTCTTGCCATTCAGGTGTTCAATTTTTGTTTGGCGATGTCAAATGTCAGGTTCTGGTTCGATCCTTGCAGAACCCTCCCTTGCATGGGAGTCAGTAGCCTCACTGCCTTCTAGGCCAGTATGGCCTGGAATCAAGACCAGAGGCAATTTGCTACCAATTTCGTTGCTCGGTAGGAACCAAGAGCTTACAATGCCACTCGACCGCCCGAAAATATTTTTATTGACTTGTGTATGAGGTTCGATTCTTCCAATCTCTTTCCATACAATTCACTAGCATAAATTTCCGTTTGAAATACAGTCGCATAGGTTCCTAGACAGGTTGATATATCTTTCCTGGGTCGGCGACTGCACCAGACACTTGCACCAGAACCTATAGGTGTTTTTGATCCATCTGTGAAGATGGATCATGGTAGTGAAGATCAAGAATACAAAAACAAAATCGCTACTATTGAAATTCAGCTCTCATGAAGTATTTTCTTCTGGTTGATCAGCTTGATTTTTCCTTCCATTGCCATGTCATTATCTTGATTTAATAGCCGAATCATTCATGAACTTATCAATTTTATTACCGATTTCGCAAATGAGCTGGTTGGTATGTATGTTCTGTAAGAACTGGGTGGATATCTCCTTTGTTTGATATAACATTCAGTTTATGCATTTTCATTTGAATGAAGTATATGAAAGATATGAAGATGTCACTCAAGTTAACCATGAAATACTTTTAACAAACCTGTTCCTCGAAAGTACCACCACTACCATCTAATATACTCAGTTATGAGCTATGTAATGTACATAAGTGTTCCTCTGGGATCACATCAATCCTCATTAATAATTCAACGGTCAGTGCTTTTAATAATTATCGGTATTTACCGGATGGAACAATTCAGCACCAGAAATTCTCGATTCTCGTCTTGAAAAAATAGGGAAATTCAATGATCAATCGCAATAAACCAAGAGAGAAAAAATGTGTCACTCATTTTTATATAAGAATAATTTCAATATCAACATGTAAAGGTAATTGTGTAGATCAATCAGAGCTATCACTGAAGCATACATACAATTTTCACTGTGGAATAAAACTAAAATACAAAAAAAATATTGTGTACAATTTCAAATTGATTTTAAAAAAACTTTAAAGATATCAGATCAACAGTTTATTCACCTTTCTTTTTTTAAAGTAAAGGATGCTGTTATACACAAAAAATTTCGTGCATGAGAACAGTAACTGGAAAAGAAACAATGAATTTCACACCCATTTCAATAGGATGTCCTTGTCTAAGATACCACGGCACCCCCTCGATTGAAGATGAATTTAAATTCAAAATAGCCACTTATGATGCACTGTATGGAACCTTTGGTGTAGTAATGAATATTACTGGAGTTTTTTCCCAGCACCAAATCGTTATTTTTAACACCTTGACACAATAACGATTTGGTGCTGGGAAAAAAACTCCAGTAATATTCAAAATAGCCAGAATATATTTGAAATCAGAAGACATATTTTCCAAACGGGTTCTGATGTTAATGAAAACTATCATGAATGAATAATCATGCCATTGACTGCAAAAAATCATTTTCATGACGATATATATACATATAATTGAAATATCTAAAATAATTATACCACGATAGCTTCCATTATTTTTATTTTTAATGGCCAGCATTACGAAAATAGACCGGTTCTTCTTATTCTGAATCATCAACGATGAATCCATCAATAATCATTACAAATAGTTTTCAATTTGAATGTGATCCTTTTAGTATTGATATCAGTTGAAATTTTAAAAGTTTTTTATTTGCTTTTTCTCTTTTATGTAAAAGGAGTTCAAGTCATAACGTTGAAATTCAATCATATTTGAATTTCTCAGTCATCTGAAACTGCATATGTGGAATCACGAATACTAAAAACCTGAAGATGTGGATCACAAAGAAGCTGATCACCAATTCGATGAAAAAAATTCCAAAAGTAGCTTTTGGTAAAACTATCCAAAAATAGTTTTTGGGAGAAGAAATCGCTCTTCACCTTATTATTACCTACATAATTTGAAAATAAATTAGTTTATGATGGAAAAATCTAGAATTCTAGAAGGGCAGACTAAGTTTTCAGGTACCCCATTAAATTAATGTAAAATGACTCTATACAACACAATTCATATAAAAGAAAAGCTGCCTATATTTTGTGTAAACGTCAATAATTTCTGAAAAAATTCACTTCTTCATTCACATAATTATTTTTCATTTATTTATCTAATGCGTATAAGCTTATTTTTGAGATCATAGTGTATTTTATAGGAGCTGAAATTCAAGAGAATTTCCATCATCGTGTTTTTGAACAGGAGTACCAAAATGTTGAATAACCTTTTTTTCGTTTCCTGGGAGCCGTCTGCCTTGTCCATTACTTCCAAGTTACCAAAGAACACTGCAGCTTCATGAACTTATTGGGTTTTTCCACATATTTAGATAACACTCATATCAACAATATTGTTCTCTGTACTGGTCTGTACAGTATTAATTTTTGGTATATCGTATATTGTATTATTGTAGTCGCCTACAGCTGTGGCCACTTTTGTACCTCAAGCTTTCTCTTGAAAGCTGGAGAAAGCTATTGTATAGCGAAACACGTGTCGCGGTTTTTGTAAAACCCTGTATAGTGAAAATCATACAATAAACTGTATTATTGAGTTTTGATATGGATTTTCATCAAGTATCGGCCAGTTCTATTCAACTTTTGTACCTTTGAAGCAGGATAACATCGCTGCAACGTTCTGTCCTCATGTAAATTAATTGAATTATTTCAAACTTCCCACACATTCAGGTAATAAGCAAAAACTAAAGTCAAATGAAAAATAATAATCATTCATTGGTATTTTTCTTGATTTACCAATGAAAGATTAGAATACGAATGATAATAGATTATGTGTTATTTAGAGGAGATTAAATTCAGTACAAAATTACAAAATATTCTGATCAATCAACACTTTGGACCATCTAGATTGTCTGGATAATACTCAATATTGGTAAAAATACCAATAGTACCAACTATACACTCACACGAGACAATAGTTGCCAATGGTATGGATTGAGTGAATGTATAGAACCACTATCAATATTGGAAAAGCTCGCCCACAAAGTTGACACATTCATAGCATCTAGAACCAAAGATTTAACATAATACTAAAAATCATCCAACTACAACAAGTTTACAAAGAAAATAATCGTCAATATGATTGATGGATATGATTGATGGTTCATTCAATACTGCCACGTTGAATGAAATAACAAGGAATTATTTGCGTAACAGCTTCAAAAGTGCTTCAATCCTTCATGCAAGTGTGCGTATTCGAAATATGTGGAATCGAAACTGACACTTACTAAACCAAAAAAAACACTTCACGCAGAGTAGATAAATAAAATATGTTTTATCAGGTATTCTTTGACTCGATTGATCATCAACAACTGGAATAGCATCAAAATGTAGTAATTTGGCATATCCACCAACTCTCCAAAATATATCAAAATTGTATTATGAACTCCAGAGATATCTGAGTGGCTCCAAAAAGTGAAACATACCTATATTAAACAGGTTCAGCTGAATTCCATTTCGCAAAAAAGTCCCTACGACATAATGAAAACATGTGAATATGGTTTGCTTATGTGCAAGTTTGAATGAATCTTCAAGGTAAGATCCAAGATTGTATCTTGAAGGAATATAATCCAAACTGCTTCTTTGGGAGCAATCCATAGTTCTGTTCAAGTTTGGGTGAATCTTCGAGGTAAGATCCAAGATTGTATCTTGAATGGATATACCCTCATATAGTACAAACTGCTTGTTTGGGTGCAATCCATATTTCACAAATATAGTCTACTTTGAAAACTGGATATCAGTGAGATCGGTTTATAATTTAAAACGTATTTGTAATTCACATTTTCACATAAGGATGGGATATTAAACTGGAAGAGGAATATTTTTTTGGAGACAATAATTTTTGAGAAAAAGGCATTTTGGCTTTTTACTAACTTCTCGTATTTATATTAATTCAATGGCGTACCTGTGAATGCTATCTGTTTGAATTCCATGACTAATGTTTGAAGAGAAGACTGAATAAAAAAGTAATATTCGTATAATTCACTGTTCATAAGAAAGTAATTGTTTTGAAAGTTTTTTTTTCCAGTTTACATCTGAAGGAAGTTTCTATGCATAATCCACCAAACCAATTAATTTTGAATCAATGTCTTTTTGAACAGTCCAATATTGACAGGATTCTCCCAGAATTCATATTTCCTGATAAATGTATCAATTATAGTTGATTAACACCTATTGCTGCCTGCCATTTTGTGTAGACAATGGTTTGAGCTGTCAGAAATATATTTAAAATTATTCTTTTTTTATATATGAAACTCTAATCCCTGATTACTTCTAATCACCAAGACACCCAGGAATAGTTACTCATTGTTATTCTCAATTCCATATGTGAACCTAATATTCGAAAATCTATTAAGGGTCAAAACAATGTCCCCTACCTTCGGTATTGCTGTATCAAAAACCGCAAATGCATCATCTACATATTGGATCTAAGTCCGAGGAAAGAACTCTAACTCCTGTTTTGCTTCCAATTCAAATCTGCTTATGAACAGATTAGCTATAAAAAGGACCAGAGGGTTTTCCATGGCCTTGCCCTTGTGCTGTCTGTACAATTGTTGAACTGAAAGAAAGTATGTTCCATCACTCTTCCACTGAGACGACAAACCCTCAGAAGATCAAATTATGAGTGGACTGACCCGTTACCTGATGAAAATGTATCCATGATATAATTACACAAATTTCACAAAGAAGATCCCTAAAATATTCAACAGTCTTTAGTATAGGAAAACTTTCGTCTTTATTACTTGAAGCTTGCTGGATAATATAAAATATCGATTGACTATATACAGACACACATTGAAAACACCTCGATAAATCAACATCTGACTGAATAAAAGAAGGCAGTGCACAGTTGTTTCATGTATACATGTGTTCCTGCCGTTTCAGTGCGGAACTAAAAGAGTGTAAACAATGCATTTTTGAAGTTACGTAACGCATTGCATGCCTCAAAGTGCCTCCGCTACATTAATAATTCAACAATTTCTTTTCGTTATAAATTTTATTCAGGAACCATCATGATAATAACTCAAGGAGACCTCGCAATGGGTATGGATTTTTTCGAAGGCGATTAATTCTGAAGTTTCGAAGTTTTTTGCGGCGATTAACTCAGCTTTCAGAATTGATGGTTGTTTACATCACCAAATAGGAATAAATGCATTTCAAAATGAGTGGAATATTGACACAGATCGGACGATTCAATTTGTTTATTTTTGATGTCGCTAAAAAAAAAGAAAAATATATGAATATTGAGTAGGTTCATAAGTTTTGTCCACATCAATGAGTCCACTTTAAACTGTAATATATCATTTGAATCAGTACACGTTTGGAAGCGTAACGCAAGTCAGCATATTAAAAGGGTGCTCGGAATTCGATGAAGTAGACAAAAGCCGCTTTTGCCATTTCGCTTAGGCTTAAGCCGCACTACTGCTTAATCGCCATGGATTTCAACCGCCTGATTTTGTGAGTGAATAATAATAATAATAATAATAATAATAGTTTATTAGTTCTTTATTTAGATTATGTCTAGCATAATATACAACAATTCAGTATAGTACAGTATCAGTTTGAAAAAATTATTCATAAGATAAATTAATAATAAAAACATTTTACACAAATTGTAGTCAATATAATTAATATAGTTATTGATGTAACCGAGTGTAACTCGACTTATAAACAGATTACAGATCATACATTAAAACATCTAAATGCCATGAAAACAAGTAATTTGATAAAATATGCATGCATACATAAAATATAAAATCAGTTCAAATCTATGTCCCCTAAACACTCACTTATATAGTAGTACGCTTTATTAATAAGATATTTTTGACTACTATTTTGAATTTATTCAAAGGAAGATCTTTGTAGCAATTTGGTAGATGATTAAACAAGGTTATTGCCCTGTATTTTGAGCAACGTTTTGTTTTTTGGAGACGGTGATTCGGCACTTCCAGGATTGCTGCATTTCTTGTGTGATATCTACTGTTTTCCAGCGCTCTGAATGAGACCAGCTCTGTTCTGGCATATATCAGTATATGCATGATACTCAAAGAATGGAAAGTCAGGATTTTCAGCTGTAGAAATATATTCTTACAGCTTACTCTCCTAGCCAGTCCAACAATATTTCTAACTGCTCTTTTTTGGAGTTTGAGTACCCATATGTCATTACTGACTGAAAGTGTGCAAAATATATCATCAATACAGATTTTTCGACGATCTTCCTGAGTTGGTACAGGAGATAACACTTTGGAGCTAGTTTTGTCCACACTCCATTAATATGGGTAGTCCATGTACAGCGTTCATTCACATGCAGCCCAAGGAACTTCGTAGAAGTTGCTTGTGTTATAGATCTGCCGTTAGATTTTAACAACAAGCTGTGGTCGAGTTTATTATTTGAACGTCTAAATCTTATGAAGGTTGTCTTCTCCACGTAAAAAACTAATACATTTGAAGAGAACCATTCCTCAGATATTTTGAAATGTTCATTGACCTTCAAGACTGATTGCTCTACATTGTTCTTTGCAGCTATGAGGGAGCTGTCATCTGCATATATTATACAACTTTCATTATAAATGTCATTCACGTATATCGGATATAACAGAGGACCTAAAACAGAACCCTGCGGAACCCCAGGTTCCCCCTTAGTTTTTAACGAAGTGTGATTGTTTGCTTGAACACACTGCATCCTGTTTAATAATTGACAAGAGAGAATACCTTGATTAGATGGTGAAGGAAACTAATGAAAGGATGCCGCACCGACGGTTTTTTCCCGCCACTGATTTTGAAACCACGACTTGTTACAAAATGGTTAGCGGGAAGCGGGAAAAAACCGCGCCAAAATTTGAACTTCATAGAACTTACCTTGGAGCCCACACATTTGATGCGGTTACCGCGGGCGGTTCTGTCATTATTCGGCACACCGTCATGAAGAGTCGCC
>WOGM01001016.1:0-10747 GCA_015342125.1 Leptinotarsa haldemani | reverse complement strand
GATCATCTTCATGAAATAACTTTCTGTTTAAAACGTTTGAAACAAAGTTATATAGCTCATATGACGTATAACTATGAAGAAGACTTGTGGCATCGCCGAATGGGTCCCATAAGTCAATCCAATCTGAATAATCTTGTAAGATTCAAAATGGTTAAAGTAATTGCAAATTTCAAAAGCAAGAGGGCGGAACTCTGTGAGGAATGTATGAGTGGAAAACAAACAAGACTGCCATTCAAGGACATCAATAAACCAAGAAGAAGAACGCCATTGGAGATNTGATATTTGTGGACCAATCACTCCTTCAACCTGGGATGGATATAACTATTTAATTACGTTTATTGATGATTATACTCGTTTGCCAATTTTTTATTTGCTGAAAAGTAAAAATGAAGTTTCGAAGTATTTTAAAATGTATGAAGCACTAGTAACAAGCAAATTTTCATTGAAAATTGCTAGTCCCAGGGTAGATAGCGGTGGTGAATATAGATCAATCGCTCTCAAAGTATTTTGTGAGGAAGAGGGAGTGAACTTGATCTACATGATGAGATACACACCTCACCAAAATGGCTGAAAGAATGAATGAAACGCTTCTTGAAAAGGCAAGAACAATGATATTTGATGCCAAAATGAAAAAAGAAATGTAGGGAAGAGCAGTTTTCGCAGCAGCATATTTAACCAAACAGAAGTTACACACGATGCCTAATAAAAAAACTCCAGCAGAAATGTGGACAGGATTCAAACCAGATTTGTCTAAAATAAGGGTATTTGGTTCCAAGGCCTTTGTTCAAATACCTAAAGAAAAAAGAACAAAATCAGATGAAAGAAATGACATACGTAAAATGATTGGTTATGCCGAAAATGGTTATCGCCTGTAGAATGAACATGAAAGGAAGATAATTCTGTCAAGAGATGTGATTTTTGACGAGAGGCGTCCTCAAATCAAATCAATGTACTGAAGAGTACGTTGCTGCTTGCAATGCTGCTTTGAAGGAATTTGGTTGAAGAATCTGATAACTGACATAAGAATAGACTTTTACAGTCCCATACAAAGATTTGAGGACAATCAGGGATGTATTCAGCTCTCCAAGAATCCCGATACGAAACGATCCAAACATATTGATATCAAATATCATCATCATCAGAGAAAAAGTAATAAGCAAAGAAATAGAGCTGAGATATATGTGAAATCGATGGTGGTTGGATTTCTGGTTCAGATACTGTCCTGTGAGTGGAATAGCAGAACATGTTTGGACTCATCAACCTAACATCAAGTGGTCTCAACCTGAAATCATCCACAAGGAGGACCACTGGTTTGGGAAAAAATTTAAAGAAGCTGCATATATGTTGTCCAACAACGTTTTTTAGCCAAGCTAGCGTAGAAATACGCAACATACAGAAACCTATAATCGATCGCAAAACGGCCAACTTTCGCCAAACGATCAGCTCCCACTACAACCGATGAAGCGGAGAGAGAAAACAGGAGATAGATGGAAGCACTCAAATGACCTATAAATAGTCAGATCTCAGAGAAATAAGGCCAGTCATCTCCTGAAGACGATTGTGAATTCTTACAATCGAAACATCGTGAGGTAACTTGCCTTGAAATCTTTTGATTTTAATTTTCATTTCTTGTTAATTGTTCAATTTTGAAATACTGCTTGAATTTTATTTCATTGTAATTTATATTTATTGCTTGATACAATTGACACGTTCAGAGATTTCAAATCATTTTCTATTATATTAGACAATGGAAATCCGACCCAATGCTATTCCTGCAAACAATGATCTAAAATAGAACGTGAAAATGTTCAATCTACTAACCCTCGCCGATAATCATTCTTCAAGATATTTCTCAAACGATATGAGGACTAAAAGCGACACAACAATAAGAAGGAAGTGCGATAGTTCAGATCGAGTAAAAAAAATTATTGAGAAATAGAATTTCCTCATTGTACGATTTCAAGTTGGAAGTAATGGCTTGCTTGAACGGTGAAAACTTATTCTAGTGCGGAAACAATCGTCTGATTGTTTTTCCGGAATTCGTCATGAGGAAAAAACTCTTTCGAAGCAGCTTTTCTCAAGCATAGAAAGTCCAGTGTTCTGCTCAGACACTGATATTTTCTGACATTATTCTTTTTTGAACGTGCAATTATTTTTGCATTGTTACAAAAAATTTGCCTGAATGATATTCGTTGGAGATGTTCCATCTCACCTACGAGGGTGGCATGTGAAGTTTCCAACCCCAAGATAGCAGAACTCGTAAGTAAAAGCTAGTGGATTCCGTTGCGCATCTGTAGACCATTAGCCACCAAAGTTTTAGCCATTTTAGACGCGCAGTTGTTATGTCAGTCGTTTGAGTGAGTTGATGTGAATGTTTTAACGGAAATGGACAAAATCGAGTATAGAGACGTCATTAAAGATTCATTTTTGAAAGACAATTCGCCTACACAATTGAGATATGAGTTGGATTCTGTGTAGGGGGACTCTGTCCATCATTTATCACAGTTTAATTTTTGGCAGCTGAATTTGAACTTGGCCATACGAGCTTGAGATACGATGAACATTCAAGACGTTCAAAAACTGCAACTATCGACGAAAACATGGCCAATGTTCACCAAATGGTGCTAGAGAACAGCCGAATTGAAGTGAGAGAGATAGCAGAGGTTATGAACATGTCAAAAAAATGTGTTTGTCGTATATTTAATCAACATTTAGGCATGGGAAACCTGTCCGCGCGTTGGGTGTTTCTTTGCTCACGTTAGACCAAAAACGGATTCAAATGAACGTTTCCAACGATCTGCTGGCACAGTTCAAGTGCAATAAATCCAAGTTTTGACGCTGATTAATTACTATAGATGAATCTTGGATACATCATCATAATGCCCGAAACAGAAGTACAGTCCAAATAGTGGACTGCAAAGGGGAAACCGGCACCAAAAAAAGCAAAAACTGTTTTTTCGGCTGGGAAAATAATGACGATTGTTTTTGCGATATATTCATGGAATTATTTTAAACGATTATCTTCAAAAAAGTGAAATCATTAGAGGAACACACTACGCATCTTTATTCGACAAGCTAAATGCAGAACTTGCAGAAAAACGGCCACATTCGCAGAAAAAGAAAGTCCAGTTCGACCAAGACAACGCACCGTCTCACACCTCAACAGTTGACATGGCGAAAATTCACGAATTACGATTTAAACTGCTTAACCATCCGCCTCACTCACCAGATGTAGCCCCAAGCGATTTTTTGTTCTCACCGAGTACTATTTGGACGGATTACATAAATGAGAGCATCGCTGGCAGAAAAGAAGACTATATTGAAAAATAGAATAAAAATTCTGAAAAAATGTTTTGTATCTTTGTTAGGTCAGAAACTTTTTGGACCACCCTCGTATATGAAGTTGTGGATCCGTGTTTGACAAACTCATCAGCTTTTTCGTTGCCTATTATACCTACCGAAGTGTTCCGGATCATCATTGTGTCATCGGATCTTCTGATGCCTGGATCGTTGACTCTTGGGATGGATTATCCTATATCCAAAAAACATTAAAATGTACTTTCTTGTTGTAAGCATATTCTACTTTTTTGTGACCCAGCATGAAGCCATTTTTGTCGATATACCTAAGAGCTAATTCGTGTATGACACCAATAATTTTGTATGTCAGCTATTGTGTCCTCTGCTAATTAAAAACATTGCACGGATGCTTAAAAAGTTCCATTTTACATTGGACAAGAGAATTTTGAATGTCCAGATAATGTACCGACTATTTGTTTCACAGAGGTCACAAGACAACTACTTGTGCTTACCCACACCTCTAAGTAAGTTCTCAACAATGTTCCGAAACTCCTGAGAGTGATGAACTGTACGAAGTTCGTGTGGTTTCCATTCAGGCGTTGAAGCGTAGAAGCAAAAGGAATGCGACTTGATTAATTCAGCTTTATCAAGATGACAGACGAATATGTAGCTGTCAAGATTATATGCCGAGCATAACCCTAAACAGTGTGACAACGGATTAAAGTGCGTGTCAAGAGTGCCATGTGGATATACAAGATCTTGTTTCGCGAAATTAGTACTGCAGACGGCATAACACACAATATCCCTAATTATAAGTATAACGGGCTTGTTGGGAACAAATTAGTATCTCGCGAGATGAGAGCCTAACTGCTTCGATGTACAAATTAGTTTTCGGGGTATAATACGTACAGGGTGTTCCACGTTTACTGACAGAAAAGTTTTATATACGAACGAAACCATCAACTCTCATGAAAAGTTGCAAGAGCAATAGTAGGTGAATTTCCTATTGAGATTTACAGAATATAAATGCGTCTTTTATAGCGATTGGTCAAATACCTGAAGATTACCTATGATTTGCTCATTTATGCCTCAAAATGTCCAAATGGAGAATCTGTTAGGTTTTACAAAAAACAATTTCTACTCAATTTCTGGACATTTCATATTCATCTAATAATATGGCATATAAAAAATTACTCTCCAGAAAAAAGAAAGAACGTGTTTACCTTACTTGTACTAAGCGTATTGTTTTTTACGCATGAAAAATGATTAGGAAAACATATGACTCCACTCCTCCAGTCTGGCTTCAGAAAAACATCTAGAGTTGTGTCACGGCACTGACAGCTGTTTATAGCTTCTTTTTGCAAAACGACTATCAAAGATGACAGGAAAAACAAAGGGTGATCAAGAGTATATAATAAAAAAAAACAACACTTCCTGCAAACTATATTGAGAAAATGAAGAGAACAAATGGAGGAGGAGGAGGATGATAATTCAAATAAAGTTTCGAACATAAAAAACACATATGCCAAAATCACAAAAACAAATAGGAACAGTAACACTTGAAGCAATAACACACTTATAATTCGACTAGGAGAGTTGAACTGATAGTACGAGGTGAAAAATATAACTTTCAATCGGATGTAAAAAAGGTAAGATGATCGCATTTTCTTTATAAGGCTCGTCAAAACTTACTCCAAAGTGTTGATACTTGCATTTATTAGATTAAATAGATCTGAAAATTCAGATTGGTCAAAGAGAACCAGTGGAGTGGCCAGCAGGTTCATCCGATTTAGGTCTGTTGGATTTCTTGTGGGATTATCTAAGAACTACAACTTATTAAACTCAACCAGTAACTATAGATGATTTATATGACAATTAGAAACAGAACATTTGTTGACAAAATGGTTCTAATTCGAAAAATAGTGACTGAAAGTATAAAGTTATAAGGTGGACTGATTTTGAATGCTAATTATGATCATTATGTATGCCCTTCCTGTTTGAAAGGTCAAAATCTTGAAGCTGCACTTCGAATGAATAAAATAAGTTTTCCCACAATAAAAGCATCACAAGAACAAGCATTATAAAAGTCATCAACTTATATTCTTCAAACAATGTCTGCTAGAGGTGAAGAAAAGAACAGAAAATTAAATTCTGTCATTATTGTCATCAGCAGTTTAATGTTTTTTATTTCGTTACCTACTGCACCAAATTAAAAAAATAGAAAGCGTGGAAGAAACGAGTCTACGTTCTTCCAAACGAGGTGATAATTGAACTCTAATCCCATTCAAAATGTGTAAGGGTTTATTTGAGATTCTACGTGTTAAAAAATGCTGAACTATCTTTAGAGAGAAAAAGAATGGAAAAACAAACCGTATTAATCAAATCATTTTGTTTTGTCACAAATTACAAGAAAAGTTATCGAGATGATTATGATAATTTTCGAAACAAAATGACTTAACCCTAATAAAACTCTAATAAAAATATAGTAGATTATCATTCAAAACTACAGAAATTTCTTCATTTCTTTATCGAAAATAATGAGAACATGTGTACATCATCCTGTATCATAACAATTCCGGACAATTAAAACGGATCAACAGAGAAAAGACAATTAGCCCCAGATATGCGAAAAAAGATAAAGGGCTCGGCCGGTCAGCCACAACCAAGTTTAAATGACCATAGGATTAGGAGCGAAGTGGGCACGCTAAGACCAAATAGAACTCAAACTGTTTCTTGTTCGGAATTTATCGGTCCATAGGGAACGTTTGGAAATAGAGCGGGACCACGGGGATCTCACTTTTGTATGAAATAAATTGAGCATATTAATGCGATATAAGGCGTCGAAAGTAATCAGTCCCACGATGTTCATGGAAGTTTGGAAAAGCGATTAGAAATGGCAACGATAAAAAAAGAAACATTTAACGAACAGTATTGATAATTTAACTACAATACAGGGTGTAACATAAGTACGTTAAAAATATTCAAGTGACGTATTCCTGAGACAATTTTAAGAAAAAAGTCTATATGAACTTGTGTCTGAAAATGCTTCGTTTCGGAGATACGGGCTGTTGAAATTGATTTTTTTTTTCGTTTTTTGAAAATAACTCTTGCAAAAAATAATGTATTTGCACGAAATTCGGTACCCGGGGTTTCTTTGACATGACATGGGGGAATCTCGAAAACTATCACCTCCAACGTTGTTGAGGAAGTGTTCCTTTTTTACTTGGAAAAGGTGTGGGAATTAGGTTTTTTCATGAAAAGTACCAAAAGTTTACTGTCAAAAAAGTTAGGGCAATTTGAAATAAATAATGACAGCGTACGCAGTGCCCTCTAGATGTTACATGAAAATTAATACGAAATTATGATTTCCCACGGGTACCGAATTTCGTGCAAATAACTTATTTTTTGCAAGAGTTATTTTCAAAAAGCGAATAAAAAAATTCAATTTCAACACCACGTATCTCCGAAACGAATCATTTTTGGACACAAGTTCATATAGACTTTTTCCTTAAAATTATCTCAGGAATACGTCCCTTGAATATTTTAACGTACCCTGTTATGAAATAATTTTCAGGCGCTTCGCTTACCTAAATTTGGCAATCTATAACATTTCTATACATATGTGTGGGAACTGTCCGATACTTAATGATGAAGCATATTTTGTCCAACAGTAGCAACCATTTACAAAGCAACTTCAGATAAGAAATAAAATTGGTATACTTTTAGTATAGATACATAAATCAAAAGTATGCTCAGATACTTCCAGACAGAGACTACGATTTTTTCACCGCGAAATAATTATTCCCGTAGAGATATCTTCCTGTCCGTTAATATACCGCCATATGCAAGGTTTCATCAGATTTGTTGATAACAAATAGACACAGAATAATTTCCACAGTGAATTCATGAGTTCATTATTCCAGAAATGAATCTGAATTCCCTTAGTAGTGGTACTCTCTGCAACTACAATCGGCTTACAATTACATCGGATTACAGATCGAACCAATGCGTCAGGAAAGAGAATTGTGAACTAGAGAAGATATGGTCAATACGGTAGAAACAATTGATCATTAGTGAATAATGAGTAATAACTTTTTTTGTTGGAACCGGTTGTCCCAAAACGTGCTTAGATTTTTCTCGATGTTATTTGGCTTTCTAACCATACATAATTTCAAAACTAAAAGAATATGGATCAACAAAGAAACTGCTCCATGTAATTAAGGTAGTGTCCGACCGAAACTGGTTTTTACGACCGAAACTAAATTTCGGCAATGGTCTCAGTTTCGGCCGAAACCGAAACTTCCTTACAAGGATTATGTTTTGAGGGAAAAATAAAGAAAACGTTATTATAATAAGTCAGTCTTAATTTTTGCATCTTCGACATTTTCTCTTATTGATAAACAAATCAATATGACAACTCCTTATTTAAAAAAAATATTAATCACACCTTAAAAATCAAAAATACTTAAAAAACGTGAGGTATTCATTTGAGTAGGTGTAGATTCTTCTTTTGAATATTAATAATGGTTTTTCAAAAACAGTTAATATAAAATTACTTTTTTAGGTTGTTAACTTATATCACAATAGGTACCTACTTAATATTTATGTAATAAACAAAACAAAATAAATCACTTTCATCTTGAGAACGAGTTAACTCATTCTGAACTTAATTCCTCATTTTGTATGACAGTTAATTAAAAAAACAAAAAATTTAAAAGAAAAACAAAATTTAAAACGATTAATTTCATGACTAGATACTTATAACTTCAAGTAGGCATCTGCAATCGTGATTTCTTATTAGTATTCATAATTACATTCTAATATTATAGATGAGAAACAATAGTTTATCAACATTTTCGAATCACAGGTTACTTTTTATGTCTGAATAAATTTGTCCAGCAGCACTGAATAATTAATTATTCACTGGAAACGGTCGTCGGTGGAGCTGACAAGAATTTCAGTGCCACCTTTCTTAAAGACAGAAATGGACTAGACTCCCAGTAAGAATAAATATCTGCACTTCTCTGTAGCCTAGACTCTGACAAGTATGCTTGAATAGTTTGCTTGATTTGTGATAAACAATCACTGTTCTCCACACCAGAGGTTTCCATTAAGTGACAAATAGATTTATCATATGCATCCCAAAGCCCTTCTTCTTTTTCTGAAGATGCCATTCTAGATGAACGAGATGGCTGTGGATCTCTAGAATGACAGTTTTCACTTCATGCAACCGTGTTTTCATGTTTCTCATTATTTCGCTTTCATTTTCGTCTCTAGTTTGCAGCTTTCTATTTAACAGTGATATCAAAGGAATTGCAAGGGATATGCATGCGTTATCATATGACAGATCAAGTGTAGCTTCATAAAAAAACTTTAGCACCTCAGTAAGATTTTTTATAATTTTCCAGTCCGAAGGCGAAAGAATGTCAATATGGCCATGTTCCAAGCTGTACAAATTTATGGCAGTTTCTTGTTCATACAATTCAGTTCATACAATTCAGTTTACCCCTACACTGAAAAATTGAACTCAACTTTATTTCACTACTACACTGACAATACAACACAAACACTTTAACGAAACTTCAAACTAGTGTTCAAATGTTTATCGCCTTATTAAAACACTTCTCACCGAACTGTCAACTAGACTTCCTCGATATGCTTGTGGTTACTCTTTAAATTTGATAGAATAATTAGGATCGTTGGCGTTGTAATTTTTGGCGGGTGGGCCTCCAAAATATATTTTGGCGGAGTCCTTACAATAAGAGTGAAAATGGTATATAACGTTACTTATTTTACACATCCAGACATGTAGTTTCAAACTTTGTAAGAACTGAATCAAAGTCTGTAGCGGAATATAGGAGATGATATTACTCGTGGTTTCATGTTTTTATCATTAATATATGAATATGAACCTGAATATTTATGGTAGAATTTTAAATATCCAAATAGAAGTTTGTGAGAATTCCCAGGTCTCCACCTAGATCCAAAACAAACATTTTTACCAATCACCAGAAATGCAATACTCATCTCAACGCGTCTTTCTTTCTTTTTTTTTAAGTAGGTACATTCCGGTATCACTTAGACAAATTCACTAATTCACAAAAAAACCAATAGAAATATGAAAATTATTTTTTCGTCTTGATTATATTGACAAGTTCAATGCACGTTTTTGTAACCAGAATCGCATTATCAAAAGATCAGTACGAATCATTTATCTTTGCTGAAGAAGAATATTTTTATCAAAATGAGAGTAGGTATATGTGTTTCCTACACATTTCAAATGGTTTATCAGGTATCTATATTTCTTTCGTCGATATATTATTTCTCTTGCCTGTTTACAGCCCCCCTGAATTTCAAGTTTCACATTTTTCAATTTCACCCTCAAAAGTGCAAGCTAGTTTGACGTCACGAGATATGTGCGATTGTCGGTATAGCGTCTCAACCACGTTCGTGGTTTAGAAGGTACATTTGATGTTTGAGGTTTGAATGTCCAGGAGAATTTTACCATTTGTGGTGAAACTTTCCTGGACAGATGTTTTTTACCACTGGTGGACTTGTTATTCGTGATCCGTCAGCCATGTGAGTTGCAGAATCATCCCAACTTCAATTAGATAAATCCTTTCGAGAAGTTTCATATTACGAGGTCCGGCTATTAAATAACGAGACTGCTCGCCTAGAGGGCGCTTTAGAGGGGTGGGAAAAAAACGAGTAGTGCGTTAGGTATCTGGAAATCTTCTCAATTCACGTACCAAAACACATTTTCGTCACTATTATAGTATTTGTGCAATAGCGGTTTAAAACGAACGTGTTTTGTTCTCGTGTGTGACGAAAAACAGGAGCAACGTATCAATCTCAAATTTCTCGTTGAATTGAAAAAACTCCGACATTAATGGTAATCGTGATGACTGAATGGGTTCCAGAGGGTGAGACTATCAACCAGACTTACTATTGGTCAGTTTTGTCAACACTGCGAGAACGAGTACGTAAGAAACGGCTCGAATTGTAGAAGAACAATTCGTGGATTTTGCACACGCAGCTGCCCATAACGCGCTATCTGTGAAGCGGTATTTGGCCTATAAACGCACTCCAGTGCTCAAACACGTGCCATACTCACCAGATTTGACACCGTGCGACTTTTTTTTGTTTCCGAAGATAAAATCTGCTTTGCAATGGACCCAATTTGAGTCGATGGAAGCCTTAAAGCAAGAAACGGCAGAGCTTCTGAAGACCCTCACCAAAGAAGAATTCCAGCACTGCTTCGATCAATGGAAGACACGTATGGAAAGGTGTGTGGCGAGGGGAGGGAGTATAATGGAGGGGATGATTCGAGTGTAGCATAATTTTTATAATAAAACTCTTTTTCGTAACCAGTCTCGTTATCTAATAGCCGGACTTCGTATTATACACATTATTATATACACGAACATATTTGAAGCGAAAATTATCAGAC
>WOGM01001015.1:0-10750 GCA_015342125.1 Leptinotarsa haldemani | reverse complement strand
GATCAATTTTCTTCTCCTGAGGATGCTAACTTTGTTGGCGAAACGCGCGTCGAGTGCAAAAATATCAGTTTGGTGTTTGGGTAATTGATCAAAGAAGGTATTCATATAATTTTAACTCTACTGCGATTTTATTTTGAAAGCCTGTTTGTCCATTCGTGACAATAGGACTTTATATTTATAGAAAATCGTGCTAGTCATGAACATCAAACTAGAGTAGTAGGTCAGCTATTGCCATATCTCAGCTTTTCAAAAAAATAATCAAATAATGTCCTTCAATTTCTTTTAGGAGTTTAATTAATATTCAAAACCAAACTACTCAGTAAGGATATTATTCCATGATAGTTTTTTATCTAAATGTGTTATTACATTGTACTTGGCGTCTGGTTTCGATGAAGTGCCCGTCGTCGTACTTACGTAATAAGCACAGACTGTAGCTGCTCATCGTATTGAGGTTCAACTCAGTACACCTCGAACTCTACTGTTCAAGAAATCTTCCATTTGGAGAACTGCGTTTATGTGAAATAAACATCCTGAGAATGTTTTTCCAAATAGATTCAATCTCCTGCGATTCATATCCAATGTGAATCAATACTTTCGCACAGGCACCGCTCTTGGTACTTGTGTTTTGTCCTGCTGTTCAGTTACTTTTTGAGCGCTGTACCTGAAATTTTAACCCATTCGGAGGGCTCACCATTATTTTTGTTATTATCATACAAAATTTGCAATCCTCAGGGGCAGGTGAATATGGTTTGAAAGTGCGCCAATAAATTCGCACCAGTATTTTGCAGACTATTCAATCGGTCTTACAAAAACCGTTTTTTTTTCTTCTTGTTCGGAAATTACTCGCGTTCACCCTATACCCAAAAGAGGCAAGAAATATCTTCAAAATAACTATAGACCCGTTTGTTTGCTATCAGTGATATCAAAAATAATAGAGAAAGCCGTAAACCACCATATCCTTGAATACCTAGAAGGTTTTGATATCTTGAGCGATCATCAATATGGCTTTCGGAAACAAAGATCAACAGACGACTTTGTATCGTATATACCCTATATTTAATAAACGCAATCGAGAAACATGGGGAGTCAAGAGCTGTTGCACTTAATATTTCTATAGCCTTTGACCATATGTGGCATGAGTGTTTGCTTCCCAAACTTTGATGCTATGGCTTGTCGAATCATTTTCGTATGAGGCTCTCCAGCTTCCTGAAAGAATGCTTCCTGCAAGCGGCCGTCGATAGATATCTACCGAATACCTTCGCCACCAACGCTGGTGTTACCCAGGGTTTCATATTGTCTCTAATCATCTTCTTATTGTATATCAATTACTTATTGGAGAAAAAACCAAAATTCGGTATTTTGTTTAGATGACGATGTTACACTTGAGTCGTCATCCCAGTTGGATTACAGGACTTCGGCTACGATGCACATCTTCACCGGCAGCAAGAGGTTGCATATCTTATTGAGGTTCTAGAAGTGATTTCGAATCGGGATGAAACTAACCAGGTTCAATTCAATGGCACAAAAGACCAGTCATCGTTTTTCTCCAAGAAGATAAATGTCTCCGAACCGGATATAATAATGTCAGAACAGACAATTTATCTTTCTGCATCGATAAGTTTGTTGGGGTTCAAAATGGACATCAATATACCTCGACACAATCATATCACTGGAATTGCAAAGTCTGCTTCTCAAACGCTTGGAACACTATTTTGAACCAGAAAACTATACACTTTTAATGCTTTGTAAAGCTCAGCTCAGAACCTATTTGGAGTATTGTTATCATGTATGGAGCTCCGCCCCTGAGCATACCCGAAGCTGCTGGATCCATTCAGAAAAGAGCCATCTGCCTGATTGGAGACGCAAAGATCACTTGCAACCTTGATAGTCTGGAACATTGAAAAAGGGTTGGGGATTTATTTTTCCTCTATTCAGGGAAGTGAACGTGTTGATTCCACCAAGAACGGTAAATATCAGAAATACGCACAGACTGTGGCTGATTATCGTCTTGAAGTTCAACTCAGTACACCTCGAACTCTACTATTCAAGGACTCTTTCACTTGGGCAACTGCGTTTATGTGAAATAAACTTCCTGACAACGTTTTTCCAAAAGGATTCAATCTCCAGGGAATCATATTCATTGTGAATCCCCTATTCAGGGTGCTTACCAGCATCATCATCATTATTTTTGTTATTATCATACGAAATATTCAACCCTCCTATCTTCAGGAGCAAGCCCTGCAGGTGTTTATGGTTACCTTCTCCACAGATGAAGGATAGAAAGCTTCTGAAACATATATAAGTATGTCTTTTTTGTAAATCCAGAATCTTCTTCATTGGCAAAGATGAAGTGACAGTATAACAGAAATGAAAATGTAGGTATTTATGTTTGATACACCTGCGAAAATAGGTCAGGTCGTTGAAAGGTTTTTGAGAATTCTCATTGGTTCTCAAAAAATGTAATTGACACAGAAACCAATACATCTGGTGGAAATAAGAAATCACCAAACACTTGGGAAATAATTCCAATGTTTCTGTTAGTAATATGTTGCAGAATCTAGCAACTGATAATGGAAACACATCTAACTATAAATAGACCTGTTCATATTTCCGACGTATCAAAATACTCCAATATCATTCTTGGATCCTTTGCATTATTATCTATCAATACCTCTGAAATTACATTCGATTTCCTCTCACTTAATCAAAGGATATACTTCCCAAATCAGGCTCTATACATCTCGTCGTTCAGGAAAACCAATATAGTGTGGTAATGATGCTGGATGAAAATTCTCCCTCACGCTAACTTTGCTCAACTTGACGAAGCCGTTGATGCGTATGAAACGCAACCAATGGCAACCCAAACTTTATTCAATATTTGGTTTCCAACAAGTATAATTGGAGAAGTCTCGAAACCTCAACGATGCGTCACTCGTGATGAAAGTTCTGTTATTCCTGGTTGATCGAACTCGCCTTTGAATCATCTACCTTTATAGTAGACATACCTAACTTCTATACAATGCGGACGTAAATAGTCCTCACTCCCCCTTAATTTTGAACGGGGTGAGATATCATAGTTGGACAAAATTTGTATGAAAAGAAATCAGTTTTAGTACTTTTTGATGGAAAAGTCAATTGTGTAATCCGCCGCAGAGAGGGCACTATCAACGTTTTTCGATAGAAAAAGAGTCTTGTAACCCTTCGCCAAAAGGTATTTCAATTATCTTTACGACAACTTTCACTGTTTTGAATTCAGGTTACCGATTACGCAATGAGATTACGGAGACTAGGAAAAATTATACTTCCTAATAATACCGTTTTCGCAGGTCTAGCAACACAGACAAAGCGGTAATGGGAAGCGAAAAGCTACGGTAAGTTGCGAAATCAATTCGTCAGAAATCGCACGACAAATCACGAATGGTCCAAACACATGGATCGGCAGTTTTCGTCCGACTAGGAGCGAATTGCGAACCAACCCCTTCCTGTTGATATTTAATTCTCATTCGAAAATAAAAAAGTGGTGGTTATCGTCATGTAAAGATCATGCCACAAATGATAATTCACCGATTCACCCACATTCCCCGATCTCGTCGATATCGCCTGTGCGTGATACGACGATAAATCAAACCGAAAAATTCTGCGTCAGAGCAATTCAACAACCCGTTCCAAAGAACCATCTTGCGCACTACGGATCCGGACGAATACTGAGGCAATGGACGATGTGCATTGAACGATTTCGTACGAACGGTGTTCGCACAAATTCATTGGGCGAGGAGCCTAATGGATGTGATGTGGCAAATTCAAATGTCTCTTGTACCTCGATTTGTGCAAAGCCTTTGACTTAGTTGAAGGAAATATTCAATATCAGAATCAGAAGTGATTTTCTTCAATAGATAGGTAATCAAAAAAGCTCGCTTGGAAATATAACTTGTGGACTGCCTCAAGTATCTATTCTTGGACCTGTTTTGTATATACCTTATTTATAATAATTCTCTAGCCAATTTTGAACCTAATGCTCAAATGAAATGAATAAAAAACACTTTCGTGTAAATACCACTGTATTTTGTTATTTTATTTATACGACCGGTTTCGGGTTTGACCCCAGTATCAAGTATAAAACTGTATAAATGAAATTTAACAGTGGTATTTAAAGAAAAGTGTTTTTTACTCATTTCATTTGAGTGATCATGAATTACTTCAAAGTAAGCAAGTCATCAATAGCACCTATTAATTCGAATGGATCGACCAAATTATTTGCTGATGATACTACTAATATATTTTTGGGAAAGAAAGTTTTTGGCTTTCTACTACTCCATCTCCATACAAAAAAATTAGGGAATCTTCCAAAGAAAGGAAAGAATTAATTTGATAATAAATAACTCTATACATGGATGTGTAGATCATGCAAAGAAGTAACTTTCAGACACAAACTGAAAGAAAGTCCTCCTGGAGGACAGCAAATCCAATCCTATCTTCATCCCCATTCGAGCATTATTTGCCACAAATCTCTTTCATCGATGCCGCTATCCAATTTTCATGTTTTCACGCAACGCAACGAATATGTACAGATAGTACAACAACTGGAGTTGTGCGGTGTGACTCGCAGCAAAACGCAAGCTTTGACAAAAAAGAAAGTGGGAACTTTAAATGAGGCTGTGTTTAGTCGTCCGGCTGAGCCCACACAGTCCCCTGAAGAACTAACATCCAATTCAGTTTTGAGCAGTTGTGCTTTGAATTCCTTATCCTACCAATCCAATGAAGGGGTGAATCCTCGTATCCGCGTTCACTCAGAACAAGATAGTAATGGCAAACGTTGTATCAACGGTTTCAACAATAGATCGGTGATACATTTTTCAGTCAAAACTCTTGGGTTCAATGGGTTGAAACATCTTGGAAACACCTGTTTCATGAACAGTGTAATCCAATGCTTATTAAACACGGGATGGTTACTGGAATACTTGAAAAAGGATACATACTTGGAAGATATCAGTACTAGTATTTCTAGTATGAAAGGTGTTTTAATCAAAGCGATCGCAGAAGTTATCAAAGAATTGTAGTCAGAAAATTCATCTGAGTAATTAGCACACTCTACTTCAAAAGTCACTTTCAAAGATTTGCCCCTCGATTCATGGGTTCTGCCCATCAAGACGCCCACGAATTCCTTCGATATCTTCTAGAAAGTGTACATGAGGACCTCAACAGCTTCACTGAGAAATCTGAACCGATCCTAACGGAGAGTGACGAAAAATTGAGGGACAGCAGAAAAACACAAGAGTCCTGGCTGAGATGAGAGAATATGAATAACCCTAAGGTTGTAGACTATTTCGTTGGTCAGTTGAGATCCACTATGAAGGGCACACACTGTGGACACTCATCAGTAACCTTCGATCCTTTCTGGGATTTGTCTCTTCCCATACCACAAAGAACTGGCCAATTGAGTTTGTCACATTGCTTGGACTCCTTTACGAAAGAGGGAATTGTGGATAGAGATAAAAACCAATATGTTCGAGGTGCAAGCAAAGGATGTACAAAATCATCATCAATCTATAAGTTTCCCAGTATTTTAGTAATTCATTCGAAAAGATTCTCTCCAACGGAAAAAAAAAATCCAATGACTTTTCTTCAGATGGATTAGATATGATATTATATAACAGATATGTAGCTTCTTGTCGTTACAATCTAGATGTACTTTCAAATAAGTGGGACTACTTACAACAGGCATTACACAGCATATTGCAGACACCCATATAGTGAGTGGCATGTGGCATGAATACAACGATTCACACGTGTTCTCAATTTCGCCAAAATTATATATATCACAGGAGGGAACGAAGCAGTACCTTTGAGGAGATGTTTTTTTCTTTCCTTTTTCTACAACCTCAGTTTTCTGAATTTATTAGTATTTCATGATTGTCTAAATTTTCATTATGTATTGTAATATATTAAGCAGGTATTATATAAATTTCAAACCATACTCTGAAATCTTCAAAGATCTTCAAGTTAGTGAATTTCTTCGAAAAATTAACTAGTTCTGTTTTGTTAGGGTTAACATCGATTTTATTGAGCCCGAAGTACAGCATGACCATCCTGTCGAGGTGAATTTGAAGCTGTTGCTTCGTCATCTCGCTTTTTCCAATAAGAGGGACTTTCTTGTTTGTAGGAGCCTTGCAGTATCTAACCTTTTCCCGAAATATTGCTTCTTGAAGATGATGAACTATAATGATTATTAGGGCCCAGGAAAAATTCATCTAGGGATTGAGATGATGGTAACAAATCCTAAAAAGGTGGTGCATTGCCGACTGTCTAGATGGTGAGCCTGATTTTTTCAACCAAGAGCATGAAATGAATGTAAAAGTAAAGTTTTACTCACACCAAAATATCAGTAATGAAAGATTTGAAAGTCAGCTAACTCCGTCATCCTTTCGAAAACAGTTCTCTTGACGGAGTTCCAGCTATCAAATATGTGTAATTCACAGATCGTACGAACATTTTCCTAAATATGTGGATCAGTATTTCCTACACTGATCCTTTGTGTGTTACTAGCCGGCAGCCACGAATAATAAGCTCGGTGTATTCCTGTGCTTTGACCTTTTCTCTCACCCGACAAAATCAACGTCATCATGTTCAGGCTCGACTTCGAGGTTAACCGTCGAAGTTATCTTTAGTTTGCATACTCCTCATCTTACCACGTCGTTTATCACAGTCATGGTCTCTAGGGGTGAATCTCGCAAATAACGCCAACTTTCTGGCGGTGTATTTATGGGAGGCAATAATTTTCGCTTGACGGAAAAATTTGTATCGTCTGGTTATTTTCCTAAGGGTTTTTCCAGCGAGTCCTTTGCATATTATTTGCAGCCACGGGTGCATGAACGGCAAAAGTCGTTTATTCATGGAATTAATAGTTTCTAACGTTGTGGAAAATGGCGTTCCCTAGTTTACCAAGACGGATGAGGAGATGAAATTTTCTATGAAGGTTATCAGCGGGGGATAGAGACGCAGCTGTGAGCAGGAATTTTCGTCCCAGTAGGTGGATTATAATATCGTTATGAAAATGTAATTTACACCAATACCGCATAGGGGTTTTGCAATAGGGGCATGGTTCCATGAGATATCGTTATTTATGACAAAGGTTGCTTGATTACGGGCGACAGTAATGATATATACTAGTTCACTAATAGAAACGTTAGTTTTCCTATATTTGTCTGTAAATTTGTCTGAAATTAGAGAAAATGTATGGTACTTTTACTTCTTTCATATTCGGAATCGTTGAAGGCTCATGAGAATTTATATTTCTATTCTTTTCTTTCTTTAGAAAATTCCCACGTTCAACTGCATGAAGATGAGTAGTAGAAAGTCAAAACCTTCATTTCCCAAAAAGTATATAATATCTCCATACCGATAACATAACAAGCGCCCTGCACCCTATGTTTTGACGTACGATTGTTTTATCGTCCGTATTTGAGTTACACACAAGAACTTGCACTAAGTCTTGAGTCAAATTAAAGAATTGCGAGGATAGCACCGATAAGTGTTTATTTCAACTCTTCTATACAAAGGTTCGACTTATACTACTTAATTTTAAAATTACAATATCGACTCGAGATTTGGTAGGGGAAAAATTCGGGGGTGAAGGCACCTTATTGGGTAGACATTCAAGTGGGCCCACCCCATGTATGAGAAGATTCACAAATACCAACCTTTCAAGTTTCTACAGCTGGATGGAAATATTCATGAAAGCAATAGCACAGAACCAGACTTAATCCTTGGGGTAATCTTGAAAAAGCCAAGAGAGCAAATACAATAGGGTACTTTATTAATTCTACTAATTTCAAATATTTCTTAAGCTTTGTGATGGATTACGGAGAAGGTAACAATCTTAAGGCTTGGTATTTTATGACTCAATCCCGGTAAAATGTACCATATGATATAAATAATAAAATGTAGTTTGAATAAGAATTGTATTAGCGATGCAATATTTGAGATGGGATTCAACACCCTATTTTTGACGTCTAACTGAAATTGTGAATGATGAAGGTAGAGTTCAGACAGTTTAGGTTTTCCATTTTGAATTTCTTCATCTTCTGAGATATTCAATTATAATTTCATCAGTATTTATGGTTTTCGAATTATTAACGGAAAACGAAATCTCTACATCCAAATTTGTTAGTGGTATTTGCAATTGTGTGTGTCAAAAGTGTGTGGGGCTATTCTAACCTCCACCACAACATGCAAGGTTTATTGTGGCTCACACCTATTCTAATTTGTTAAAATGAACCCAGCTCTTTGAAGAAGCCAAGTACTTGATATAGTGAGTGATCTTTCAGGTCAGATGGTGGAAGTGAAGTCCTATCAAAATCTTCCGAGTCTCTGCATATGATGATTCAAAAGTGACCTGTGAGGAGGCCTGTTAGATATCGTAGTTCAATCCGAATGTAGTCCAACAACTGTTTGGTTTCTTGCCATCCAGGTTTTCAATATTTGTTTCGCAAAAAACTGAAGCAGTGCCCATGTCCAGCATATGCGGTCTTAGCCTATATCCATCGACATAACGTGGCCTCAAGAGTGCTATATTACCATCTGCGGCACTTTTCCTGAATTAACGAGACACCGGTGTTGCCCTACGCTCCGGGGGATATTGAATCCGTTGTGGGCAACGAGAAGTGACAAATTTATCGGAAATATTCGTTCCCCACCCTCAGACTCATACAAGCTAATAAGCCTGATGTAGTCCTTCTCGACCACCGGAGCAAAACGATATTTGTCGTGGAGTTTTCAACACCCTGCGAGACGAATATCGTCAGAAAAGAGAAGGAAAAACAGATAAAATATCGAGATTTTCTCTTCGAACTCCGCAGACTCTATCCAGATCACTCTTTCAAGATGGTTGTTCTGATCATTGGAGTCCTTAGTGGAATGATGCCCTATCTACTTTTGAATTCCAAAATGATACCGGCTTGCCGCATTAAGGCAGAAATCTTAGCTGCACAGATGCAGAAGGCTGTCATTCTTGGCTCACTGTACTTGCTCAGAGCACATGATTTTCGGACCCAATGATCACTCACCCCACGGTGTGGGGAATGGTCAATGGTTGATAATGCTGGCGCGCCCTCCCGAATGTATCGGTGCTTCGGAGGATATGACCTGACCAGCGCACACTACTGTGGAAAAAAATTGCAATCCGTTACATGGTTCAATATAAACATTAAAATATTTCAGAAAGGATGACAAAACAAAAAAGTGTATGAACATATCTGTTCAAATAATCTATCCAAAATATGTTTTTCTGATAACCAGATGTCGCACCCCTAGGAACGACAATCCTCAAAAAGTGAAACTTGTGTGACCTAAGGATTAACAAGGTTTTACCTCTTAATGTGTGATTTCTAACACAGGTAAATATAAAAAATAATAAGAACAGGAATGCAAACTGAAGTTGAAAACAATTTGAAAAATTCCAGTTTAGCCCCAGTTGATAAGTATAATCATTTATTTTAGTAAAGAATTTAGTGAAAATCTCACAATAAAGTGTTTTTGTAATACGTTAGTTATGGACTTTCATCAAGTATCGGCCAATTCCATCATTTATGCCAGATATATTTATTCTGACACGTCTAGGTTTTGCATCAAATATGATTTTGCCTAATATTATTACTTATGAAAGACGTTATGTTGAATTTGGAAAAGTAATTTTGAATATTAACTGAGAGTTCACCTGAGTAATTAATGCTGCTATATTTGTATGTATTCTGTTCTTTGATGTATGGATACAGTTCTCTCATAATAGTTTTATGTACCTTATCTGTGTCCTTAATTGGAAATATTATTTTAGGTAAAACCAATAAAACTAGTATGGTAGAACTGTACCCACACATCAAAGAACAGAATGCATACAAATATAGCAGCATTAATTACTCTGGTAAACTTTCAGTAAATATTCAAAATTACTTTTCAAAATTCAACATAATAACATCTTTTATGAGTAATAATAATTTAGGCAACATCATATTTAATGCAAAACCTAGACGTGACAGAATGAAGAAATCTGGAATATATAGAATATAATGACGTGAATGCTCTGCAGTATCTACAGACCAGACCGAGAGAAATTTTCAAGTAAGACTCCGTGAACACGTCGGTTTAGACAAAAAAATTTCCATGTACGAACATCTACAGGAAACAAACCACAAAATAAGTAAGGAAAACCTCAAAATCTTTCATACATGTAGTAAAGGAAGGAAAATGAATTCGTTGGAAGCCATGGAAATCAATAAATCAATTAAAATGAAAATATAGAACCCTTAACGAACAAACAGATTTGTGTAAGTCTCCACATTTGAATTTATAAAGATGACAACGCAATTAATCACAGTTGAAAGTTTATATACAGTGTCACCGATAAAGTCCGCATCAAATGAGAAAGTTTTTTATTTATCGTTTCAGGTGAAATTTGATTTTGGCAGTAGATTTTGCTTAAGAAATGATGACAAATGCGGTCTACAAAATAGGTCACGTGATTTCCTGTCAAAATTGACATTAAAAAAAAGAAACATCGAAAAATGACATTATTCTTCAAAATATCCAAAAATATCAAAGGATAAAAATATTTTATTTTCTAATTTTGTACCCACACACCAAGTTTCAAACCCATAATAGGTATTTTATATTTTCACTATTTTTCCGCACTCCTGCTTTTTCTACTTATCAAAATTTAAGCACACCTGTACTAAATCATTTATTTTAACTAAACTCG
>WOGM01001014.1:0-10751 GCA_015342125.1 Leptinotarsa haldemani | reverse complement strand
TAGACCGAGATTTTGGAGTTGGTAACAACCAAAAATGTCATTGAATTCCTATTATTTTATTCTATTTTTACAAAAGATTCTTAATCTCAATTTGAGAATTGTTTGAAAGTTCACAATCCCGGATCCCTAAAACCCCCACATATTAGTTTTCAATCGAATAGGATCACAATCAGTAAACTTGTAGCCATCTTGGAGCCGCCATCTTGATTTTAGTAATCTTGACTATTGATTCATAATATCTGGCTCCAAAAACTCCCACAAACCACTTTTTAATAAAATCAGACCATAATCATATAAAACGTCCATTTTGTTTTCTTTTTCTGTAACAAAAATTTCTTAGTGCATTGTCACGGAAATTATGAACATCTTCCAAATTTCAACAAGAAGTTGAACAAATTTCACTTTACAGGATTTGTACAGAACTAATAGACAAGAAAGCGAGTCAATAAAAACGTAACAAAAATCATGGCCCAAAAAGCACCTGTATACCAATTTTAAATGGAATCAGACCATAAATTACCTAGCTTATCCGCCATCTTGAATCTCGTGAAAATATCTAGTCCTCGACTTCAAAATACCAATTTTTAATAGAATCGGAATTAAATTACAAAACTCTTCATCTATCATAGATGTTGATAAAAATCTTTCAATTCACCAAACTCAACCTCTGTTTCTTATGAATATCGTTAATGCATTGTCACTCGAATTATGTATCCCTGCCAAATTTCAAGAAAATTGGATAAGTGGAATTGGCTCGAAAAGTATACTTCAATATATCTATGCTTGGTTATTATTTCAGTAAATGTGATATTTCAAACATCTGAATGCATACTATATCTCGACTTCAATTCAGGTCAACATTATTTCATTCATAATTTTTTTTGCACTTTTGTCAATGAAAGTTTTGCTTTCCTACCGATGAAGGCGCCATATTACGGGATACAATTTCAGAATTTCTAGTAAAAACAGTATAGATGGCTGTGGCAACCTCCATCCAATGCTTTTTACATTGTGGTTGACCGACTATAAATCTATAGACAATGCTTCTATGTCTATGGCGAGCTATCATAGTCCGAATCATATTTTGTGGTAACTTGTATCCCACAACTATGGAAAAGTTACCCGTTTTTACCTGGAAGGCGTGCTTTTGAAACTATGATCATCAGAATATTTGGAAATTCCGTTCTCTAGAAAGTTTCTAGTGACTGATAATGACCTCTGATTGAATTTAATCAAATAGAAGGCTATTCAATTTCTACAGCGAAAAATGCGTTCTCAACTTTCAAAATTTATCTTTCCAATTGTATTATCTGATGATTTTTTCAATTAGAAATTTCCTATAGGGGAGAAAATGAGGAGTTTGAATTCCAAAATGGCATTGAACGTTGATATAAAGACGGTAATAATAAAGTAAAGTAATAAAAACGGTAAATTTATTCATTCTACCCGAAGAAGGAAAAATTATAAACTACTCTTAATTGTAATTACATCGAAGTATTCGACTTCATTACCCCTTATATTATTAAAAAGTCATTTGGCAAATTATCGTTTAAACGAGACATACAAGAGCAAATACTTGCCTAACGACGTTCGGTTTTTTCGTGCGAATCAAGGTACTTTCGTTAACTTCATTTTCATTCTCGATTTTTCTTTGCTCGGCATTTCGTTTTCCATTGCTTGAGGACTTCTTGATTACATCTCTGAAGGTTGATTATTAATGTTTTGATTTTTTGTTAGAGAATTAATATAGTTTCATGACAACATGAATGATGGAATTTCTTAAAGATATACAGAGATAAAAATAGCTGACGTTACAATTTATACCTAGGACAAATTGGTGTTTCTTGAGTCTGTTTGCCGTCAGACACCAATATTTTATAGATAAATATTGTGAATGAAACATAGTAATCGGTTGATTTTATTAGTTCGGACTACTAATTGAGTTAAAAATGAAATTGAAATGATTAGCTACAAATATCAATTATATTGAGCGATGAAAACGTGAAATGGAATTACAATAAAATATAATTAGGCATGAATTTGAAAATTGAATAGTTACAAATGAAATCGAAGACGTTTATAAAATCTTTCAAACCAAATCACCTCACTCGAAAATTTGGTTAAAGACTCATTTATATTGCTCCTCTCCACAGAAATCTTTAGATTCATTCGCAAAAATCAGAGTTTCTCTTCATTGCGACTCTGGTTTTTCTTCAGTGAGAATAAATCTTTCGCCTTTTACTAAAGATTTCCGTGGAGAGGAACAATATAAACTTGCCTTCAAACAATTTTTTTGAGTGAGGTAATCTAGTTTGAAACCTTTTTTGAACTGTTTTAATTTAATTTGTAATCGTTCAATTTTCGAATTCTTGCCTAATTTCACTTTATTGTAATTTCATTTTACGTTTTTATTGCTCAATATAATTCATATTTATAGCTAATTTCAATTTCATTTTGAATTTTATTTTTTTATTAGATTAGGGGACTCCGAATTAATAAAAATTCACCATGAAACATTATCAACCACTTTCAAACAAACGTAATTGGTTGTTTCAGATCACACGTGATAACTAGAATAAAAATAGTAGAGGGGTAAACCAGAACTTTCTAACTTGTTTGGAACATATTCAGCAAAAAACCTACATTGGAGCTAGGTATCACTTTCATTCTGCGGGATACAAGAAAATCTAACATCGAAGGTATCGAATTTCTCAGAATCGAGTGTTATAAAAAGTAAAAAAAAAGGTAATACAGGTGTAATCCCAATTACAAGACAAATATAATTGAGTTTACATCTATAACTAAGTATGAGTATGATGAAATATAACGAATAGCATATGAAATAAGCAGAGTAATAGTTCTTGTAAGTCATTGGCATAGTATTGAAGTCCCCAGTATCGACCTTCGAGGAACACCTTGCTTGTTAACCTCGATTGGCCTCTGGTATATCCAAGTTGTAACACATATACCTTCACTAGGTTGAAGGTATCTTCAGTACAGCAAAATGCTTTTGAAGCATCAATGAAAAATCTATATGTGTGTAATTCGAGGTGTACTGAAACATTTACCAAGTATTCGTTGAACTGATGGAAGTAGTGTTCCAGTACTCTTACTCTAGGTGCAGTTGGCAAATTCATTAAAGTTGAATTCTAGAAAATTGAAGACCCAAAAAACTGTCTTTTGTTTTTCCCAGGTCAAGTTAGGTGAATTCGGAGTTCGCTGCACCCCAGGATAAAATTACTCAACATCTTTCACAATGATATTGTATAAAATGATTTGAAATCCCTAAAAGAACTAAAAAAGAATAATAAAAATTAAAGAAGAAGAACAAAAATGAATAGCTGAAAAAACAATTATATTAAGCAAAAAAAAACCTGAAATGGTATAATAGTGAAATAAAATACAAGTAAAAATGGAAAAAATTGAACAAAAAATAAAAATAAAAAGGAAATTAAAAAACATAAGAGATTCCAAACCAAGTTACTTCACGACGTTTCGATTGTTAGTATCCACAATTGTCTACGGATGATAACTGGACTGATTCCTCCGTGTGCTGACTATTTATACTTTCACTTATCTCTGCTTTCCTTTTTCCGCTTCACTGGTTTAGTGTGAGATGACCGTTTGGCGGGAGTTGCCCATTTTTTGCTGGATTATGGGTTTTCATATGTTGTGTATCTCTACGCTAGCTTGGCTGATTACATTGTTGGATAACATGTATGCGACTTCTTTGAATTTTCTCCTGAACCAATGTTTCTCTTTGTTTATGATCTCAGCTTCGGACCATTTGATGTTACGTTGGTGGGTCCAAACATGCTCTATTATTCCTGATTTGCTAGTTTCCTCTTGTTGTGTGTGTTTATTGTGATCGGTAATGTGATCACAGTGAGTGCGGATCACTCACAGGGTATCTGGTAAATGCAATTCTTGAAATCGCAGTTCGCGTTTGGTGGCCTGGTTTTCGTGAGGCTGCTACGAATAGTGCTTCCGCATCTGAAGCAGGTTCTGATGTTGTACTAGGATCCAATTCTTCGTATCTTTTCCGATAATCCTCTGATGCAGGGAAGTGCAAACACTGGTTGTGACGGCTTCTTTTCCTTTCGGGGCTCCTGCTGTCTTTTAGCCATAGTATGTTCCACCATCGCTTTGGAGTAGCCATTTCGTTTAAGATCATTTTTGATGATGTCTAGTTCCTTCTCAAGACCTTCTTTCGTATTGTAAAGTCCGAAAGCATGGCCTAATAGAGTTTTGATGATTCCTCTTCTAGTCGATTGATGATGGTTGGATTCGTGATACTGTTCGGTGTGGGTGGGTTTCCGCTATACAAATGTTTCCCACTTAGTGTTGGTCCTCTTCACCAATGCGTCTAAGGATGGCAATTCGTTGTGGGCTTTCTTCTCCATTAAGAATGTTATGGAAGGTCTTACGCTGTTGATGTGTTTCAGAAAGGCGCCTAGTTCAGTATTCCCAGGTTCCATATTATGAAGGTGTCATCAACGTATCTCAAACGGACACGAGGTTTTTTGTGGGCTTCTTCAATAGCCAGAGTTTCAAGCAACTCCATATACATATATGTTGGCTATGACTGGTGAAAGTGGCGGTCCCATTGGCAGTTCCTCATCTTGCGTAAAGAATTCGTCCTTCAGTTGCAAATAACAGTTTCGTACACAGCATCCTAGCAATTCCATAAATACTTCTATAGGTAAATTCGTTCTATCTTCAAGGTTCTCGTCTTCGGAAAGCTTCCACTGTATGATTTGGAGTGCTTCTCCTACCGGAATGTTGGTATAAAGGCTTTCCACATCGAAACTGACTAGTTGCTCTTCATGTCCAATTGCCCCAAGTAGTTCGACAAAATGCCTTGGAATCTTCACAAAAGGCGATGTTTTTCCTTGTAATGGTTGTATTATGGGGAGTAGAAATCTAGACAAGTTTTGTGTAGCCGAATCTCTGGATCTGATGATTGGTCTGAGCGGAACGTGCTTCTAATGGATTTTGGGTAGCCCATACAAGTGAGGGGGCTTAATGTGTTGCGGAGTTATGATGGTCTCTCCTTGTCCTAGAAATATAGACTTGGTGTTTTTCTAAAATCTGGTACAATTGATGCAGTTGGTTTTATGTAATCTGGTGATGAGTGTAGAAGTTCCTGACACCAAAGAGAGAAAATTAATGTAATATATATTTTCCCGTAATCAAAAAGTTTTTAAACCAGATGAATCCGCATTCATATTATAAAGGTGCATATTTATATGTCATTTTGTTTCAATTCGATTTCAATTGATCAATTCACTCAGTAGGTATGTGAAAAAAGATCGAGAGTATACCGAAAAAAACAAAAATATCACCTTCTAACTGATCGATTACGTCCAATAACCGTAATTTTGCCTTAATCAAATTGTCGTGATTGCAATCTTCTAATAACAGGGAATTAATGCACATATTGAAAGTCTTATTAAACCTTAAATGTTATAGCTGATTAATTATTTGTATAACAGTGACATTTGTTGTTCGAAAAAATCAACTCAGATAGGGTACAAACGAGAAAAGTCAGTTTTAAATTACTTTAGCCTCGATGAGTTCGAAAGATTACTAAGGTATTTTAATTATAGATTGTTCAATACTCCAGCAATGCGTTTGGAGAGTTGTGCAATTATGGAATATTTTATGTTTGTCATATGAAGGAGTTGTGAACGATTTACTGGTCGAAGTGAAATTGTGAAATTAATTGAGCAGGTATATGCAGGTATGGCTCAAATTTGAGGTGACAGATGATGGATGAGAAATTAATAATTTTTTTGAAATAACCATCTTAGAGTTTTCTGAAAGGACTATTCTATAGTAACATAGTGCATCATTTTGCACCTTGAATAAATGAACTGTTGTTGCTTTCACGCTTATTCCTGACACTGCTTTAAAAAAATTTAACTGGTCTATTCTGTCAAACACTTTCAATGAAGATATCCATAATCAGATTTTTTGAGCTTCAAAACATAGACAAGTTGATCTGCCAACCTACCGCAGGGCAAATGGTTGGTGAGAATTGAAGTTGAAAACGGTTTCCAAATGTTATAACAATTTCATAAATTTTAACTCACGATTTGATATCGGTACACTTTATTTGAAAAATATACCATGATACGTTTTGCTAACACAGTAGCTTCTTCAAAAGTAATTTGAATACTACAAGTTGCTTCTTACGCTAATATTTATATACCACAAGTAACTACAATTGGAACTACCTCCATCGAATTACCTTAACCTCTACAATTCTCGTATATCTGAGGTACCTCTTCAATTATGAATACTGAAGCACATTACAGCAATACTACAGCAATAATAATACTTCCCCAGGGATCCATATTGTCACTAACCCTCTTTTTATTGTATATCAACGACTTATTGGAAAAAACCAAGAATCCAATAATGTTTTTACCACTTTCATTTGTTACTAACGCTACTGTAATTTCGTCCCATAAGGACATTTTTAAACTCATACATTAAACTTATAAATTGAATCCAAGATATTGCCACCGTAGCATCGGCTACGGAGGCACATCTTCACCGGCAGCAGAAGGTTTCATCTTAATGAGGATCTAGAACTGATTTCGAATTGGAGTGAAAGTAACCAGATACAAATCAATGCTTCAAACACCCAGGCATCGGTTTTTCCAAAAAGAGAAATGTCTCCGAACCGGATATAATAATATCAAGTAGGACAATTCCGCTTTCTGTTTCGATAAGTTTGTTGGGGGTTAAAATGAATACCAATATGTCTTGGCACAATCATGTCGCTGGAAAGGCTGCTTCTCAAAAGCTTGGAACACTGTTCCGAACCAGAAAACTGCACACACCTCTGCAACTTTGATAGCTTTACAAAGCTCAGATGAGACCTTCTTTGGAGTATTGTTCTCATGTATGACTCTGCCCCCAAACATACCCTGAAGTTGCTGGATTCCATCCAGAAAAGAGCCATCCGTCGGAATTGAGACGCTAACATCACGTGCAACTTCGATAGCCTGGAACATCAAAGAAGGGTTGGTTGTCTCTCTTCTTCAGATACTTTCACGGGAGGTGTTCAAGAGACTTGGCATAATTGATTCCACCAAGAGCGGTACATTTCTGAAATACGCGACAAATGTGGCTGCTCATCGTTTTGAGGTTCAACTCATCTGAAGAACTGTGTTTATATGGAATAAACTTCCTGATAACGTTTTTTAAATACAGTTAACCTCCAACGATTCAAATCCAATGTGAATTGATACTGTCCCCTAGGCACCGATCTGAGAGCACCTTAAGGATTTTCCTGTAGCGCTTGTGTGTTGTCTTGAGAAAAACAGAAAGAGAAACTCGTTCTGACATTGGTTAATACTATCTACCACCCCATCTATAGGAATATAACGCTACAAAATTGAATAATATCTGATTAATAAAGTAAATAGTTTTGGAATATCCAGTAAAAGCAAATATGAGTCAAACTATGAGACTTTATTCAGCAGATATTCTACTGCACCTCAAGTCACATAGTGCCCCAAATAAATTTATAGTATTTCAGAGTAGTCTGCTGTTCATATGGTGTATGAAAGTTGGACAATATTGGAAAGTTTTTATGAAATTATATATGGTATTCCAATAGGGATTTCCAAACTTTGATAATTAATAATGGCCATCTTGTTGAAGCCACATCTGTCAAATTAGTTGTCATTTGTTCTGTTTTACCAAATCACCATGGACGCATATAGCATTCAACAACACGTGTGAATAATAAAATTATTTTACCAAAAGGGGTGTTCTGTTTGGGCAACGTATTTTATGCAAAGTGGTGGATAAAGTTGAGTGCTTTCAGTAAACGATGGACCCATACCCGAAGGCCGACGAAACGCAAGATCTGTCGAAAACATTACCGCTGTCTGTAAGAGTATGCAAGAGAATACGAAGCAATCGATTTTGCGTCGCTCACAAAAAATCAGCTTTTATCAGACCACAACTTGGCGAATTTTCTTGGTCCTGCATCCATTCAAAGCTTAACGTTAGACAACGATGTATGCTCACTGAATGGGTTGTGGAGCATACTAATCCACATGAGATTCAAGAGCGTCCAATGCATCTCAAAAAAGTCATTGTTTGTTGTGGATTTTGGACTGGTAGCGTCATCGGTCCATATTTCTTTGAGAACAAGGTTGGCCAGGCTATCACTGTCAACGGCGATGATTACCCACTTATGTTGACCTGCATTGGATGAGCTGGACACAAACGACGTGTTGTTTCAACAGGATGGCACTACGTGCCATACATCTCATGCTGCATTAGATATTCTGCATAAGCGAATTGAAGGACCGGTGGAGGTTATGAGAACTGGGCACCGAGATCGTGTGATTTGACCCCATAGACTTTATCTTTTGGGAGTTTCTTAAGTCGCAGGTGTATGCGAATGGGCTACAAACCACAACGATCCTCAAAGGCAATATATCCCATGCCATCGCATCGGTAGAATTCAGCCTGATTCATGCGCCAAAGTCATGGAAAATTGGACGTTTCTGATGCGCTCCACCCCAAGAAGCCGTGGCAAACATTTGAACGATGTTATATTTCACGCATAATAGCATCAATAAATCTTTCGAAAGAATAAAAAATTCTGATGATATTTCATGCACACTTTGTTTTATTCAAATCCATATCCATAAATACCCTATATCATTTTCAATAATGAAATCCTAATCATGATGCCAATGAGATGATAACCAAAATATTTTCATCGTTTTAATATTTATCGCCTCTTCCTAAGCAAACATTAGGAGTTATCTCAACTCATTTATTCTAGAGTAACACAAATGTGCAGTAAACCAGCAATCTGAAGAAAAATAGCTCTCTAACAACCCATAACATTTGACCTATACTCCCACGTACACCGTTTACTGCTTGCCTTACATCACACAACAGCCTAACTGAACATATTCATTCATGTATGAAGCATCAATTTAGTTTAAACATTTGAAAAAAACTACAGCAAACATTACTAATTTATTTTGCAATTACAGGAAACATTACTAATTTTCTTTGCGTTTCTCGATTATCAAGATGTAATGTAATTTTTTGACACCAAACAGATGAATGTACGAGGTGGTCCAACAAAGAAAATAAAAATATATTTATTTTTCAACATAATCTTCATGCAGTTCTATACACTTTTCCCAACGACGTTCAATACCATTTTTAGAATAATAACTGTCTCGTTCCTCAAAATAGCCATTAAGTGCCGATATCTCTTCTTAATCGTTGTAAAATTTTTGACCAGCCATTTTTTCAAGTTCAGGAATAGAAAATTATCCGAGGGGACTAAATCTGGCGAATATGGTGCATGGTGCAATTTCAACCTTAATTCGTTAATTTTGGTCATTGTGATAATGGATTTGTGAGCTGTGCCATTGTCTCAATGACACGATACTGTTTTCTTTGCCAAATGCGGCCGTTTTTGCATGATTTCTTCACTCAAACGTTGCAATAAAATCGCATAATACTCGCCATTGATAGTTTCACCTCTTTCAAAACAGTCATTGAAAATTATCCCACGCGCATTCCGAAAGAACAATGCCATGACCTTGCCTACATTGTCTTGATTGTTTTTTTGTCTCGGGTGTTTCGCACCCGAGACAGCTTCACGACACTGTTTTTGCCCAAATGTGAGCAAACGCGGCACCCATCTAGGACACAGCATTCTCATGTCTAAATTCCCAGATGATACACCATGTTCCGCACTTTTTGAAATGCCTACTGAGTCTGCTAGCTCGCGAACTTTCAATCAACGATCATTCAGTGCCGCTTTATGGATTTTTTTACCGTTTTTGGAGTCGTCACCTCAATTGGTCGACAACTGTGATGTTCGCCTCGGCAGCTCGTAGGGCCTCGTTTGAACTCTGCTACCCTATGTTTGACTGTTGTGAAAGAAGGAGCAGACTCATTCAGAGTAGAATCCAGTTCAGATTCTATATTGGTTGTGCTGGGGCCATTCAAATAAAACTATTGTACCACATAACGTTGATCAATTCTCTCCATTTCCACAAATTCACCGAAAACGTTCGCTATTGATGGCTGCCAAGCAAACACTAAATAACGCAGCGTCTTCAAACGTCAACCATATGCTTTATATATTGTATATTTTCTAATACAGTGATATTTTTCAGAATACTACCACTATCTCTATGTCAGGCACTTCTGTGATCACATTGGTATATTATGCTACTAACTATATTGAGTGGTCCAACGAAAAGTATGCATCTTGCTTTACTCCTTTTTTTTGTAAATCAACGCAAAAATGCCCGGACAGGTCAGTTTTGCTTTTGAGGGGGACACATGTTGGATGTATTTTTCTATCTGTGCTTTCAACCCCCTAGCGAGGGTGAGTAACAACCCTAAAATTTTAAATGAAAAGTGGGGTCGAGTGATATATCATTTGAAACGGCACAAAATTCTCTTTTCAATGATACGAAATTTGTTGTATTTACTTGAATAGTTATAAAAGAGCAAGAACATTTACTCGATATTTTTGGTGTTAATGAAAATGCGGAAAAACGGCATTTTTATCACTACTACATTCCTCAATTCCTCTCGTGTGTTTGTTGGTTCAAATAACAACAGCAGATAAGTGTACAAAAAGAATTTACGCAAACGTTCATTGATTCAGTTCAGTTGCTTTTGAAATTATTTCAACTTTACTGTAAAAATGGGGTCCAGTGATATATCATTTGAAAGGGCAC
>WOGM01001013.1:0-10751 GCA_015342125.1 Leptinotarsa haldemani | reverse complement strand
TAATATTTTATTATAATTGGGTGAATTATTCCCTTTTAAATTACGGCCCTGGAAATCGGTTGACTGAGTTAAATAAAAACACACTAGCAACTTTCACATCTTCCTATGTTTTTTTTTCATTTTTAGGTACCATATTTTTTCACATTTTGATTGTTTGAACGTTTTCTACAATGAACTTCCAATAAGAAAACATTTTATGATTATCTGAAGCATACCGATAATAAATTGATTATTGTTTAGATAAGCAGAAAAAAATGATAAGCAATAATAACATCCGAAACGAACACTATAATTGTAATGAAAATTCAAATGAAGTAATTTATATAGGTACACAAAAAAATTATTGGCGCAATAATTGTTCAAATTGGAGTCCTTCCATTTCGAGACATTTTTGAACCCGTTTTTTCATATTATTCATTGCTCTTAATACACTTCTTTGCTGCATTGTTGCGAAAGCATTCAAAATCCTCATTATTATGCACATAAAGCGCTATGGAAACATTTCAAGGAACAAAATGAACGAGTTCCTTGGGGGCATGAGAGATTTACTGCTAGCCAATCAGCAACAATATTTACTACAACAACAAAAACTTCAAAATGTATTCATTATTTTTCATTTCGTAGTGACATAAAAAATGAAATTGCCCCTGTTATCACCTTTGAGACAAGATAAGACGAGACAAGAATCTCTGATCGTGGTGGCAACATTATTAGTTCTGTGGTTACTCTCCATTATATAATTTATTTTATTTTTCAGGTTGCTATAATAACTTTTTCGGAATTTCCTATTATGGATATGGTCCATCCCAATACCTTTAAAAACCTGTTCATTTTTACTTTATTTTTGTCATAATATCAAATAAAAAATCCCAAGGATTTAGTGTTTATATTGCAATTCATGCCGCATTTTTTTCAGAGAAAAACATTAGAATTGGTAGTGATATTTGTATACAAAATTTCGAAATTGGTTCATTACCAATTCAATTTATTGAATAATACATGTGGTGGAATTGGCTCTTACTTAATAATAATGTATAACGTGTTCAAGTGATACTTCAATATGAAATTTTCACTGAACAGTGAATAAAAACTTCATCATTGAAAATATTTTGCAGAGAAGAAACTTTTCAATAAGATTGTGTTAGATACATTGGAATTCGTTTCTGGTGTATAATTTGGTATGACTATTGAACCGCTAGATGTTTACTCACTCACTCTTATTTTCTAAGTGGGAGCTCTTCTGAAAAAAAATCTACATATAAAATAAAAAGTAGAATGAGTTTTGAATGAAAATGTGGACTGTTGAATGAATCAGCTGGTTTACTTCTGGCATTACTTCTGAACGGTTTGGTATTTACCAATAAAATATTTCAGTTCTTGAAATCATTTTATCGAGTGGATTCGACTATGGAAAACAATATTTGACATTTCATTGAAAAATCCCTATTCAGATACACCATGATTCTATTCGGTACCATGTATATTGGTAAAAAAAATTAAATCCTATTAAACAATATAATAGTTTTCAATCGAAAGATTGTTTGCTAACTTCACTCCTTTTGTCAAACTTCTAATGAGAACTCATTTTACTGGCACATGGTTTAATGTACTGTACATGTAGATACTTCGATGAGTATACATGTGTGTGAATGTACTCGTGATAATTTGCTTATTACTCCAGTTCCAGAGGTCGTAGAAATTTTAAATTTTTGCAAGTGAATGTGAACTCGAAGACAGTCTATATTGCGTATTGGGTGAGCTGCTATACTTTTACATAATCTGTTTAATTTGATAAACCGAAAGTACCTCTGAAATATCAAATCGATATTATAGAAACGAACTGAATAGCAGAGGTGCTAAAACCGAAAAATTAGTGTAAACATGTCACAAACTAATGTTCTTGGAATGAACACGGAAATCTCCCTTGCTGAAGTTTATAAAGTTCTAATTAACCTTGAAAAAAAACAGACACTACTATTGAAACTCTAAAGGAAATAAAAGAGGAACTGAGGAACTTAATCACAAAATTTCTACTCTAGAAGCTGAAAATACCGAACTGGCGGGGCAAATCCAAACTTTGGACAGAAGACACAGAAAAAATAATATTATTGTATTTGGCATCGAAACTTCAGATATATCCGAGGCACTGACATACCTCAATAACAAGTTAGAAGTTGATATAAGAATAGCTGATCTCAATAACGCCTACTTTTTGTCCACTAAAAATAAAGGAAACGCTTTGAAACTAGAACTTCTATCGTATATAAAGAACCTGTAAACATGTAAACAAAAATGAAATTGTGAGTATCATAAATTCACTTAAGATTAACAAATCACAAGGTTTCGACAATATAACTGCAGAAACTTTAAAAGAAGTTTCTGAGGAAATATCTGAACAATTGGCACATCTCATTAATCAAATATATAAAACTGGCAAATGTCCATCTGAATTCAAAATTTCAGTTGTTACGCCGGTATATAAAAAGGGCGACAAATCTCATACTTGTAACTATAGGCCGATCTCTCTGATTACGTCAATTACAAAAGTTTTTGAAAAGTCACTAAATTCAAGAATGAATGATTTCCTTAATAAGAATAACGTGATATCATCCCTGCAGTACGGGTTCAGAGAAAAATTATCGACCAATGATGCAATTTCCAAAATTACCAGTGAGATATATAGGTTGATGGATGAAAGTAAACCAACCGCATGTGTGTTCCTGGATCTTCCAAAGGCTTTCGATACTGTGGATCACCAACAGCTATTGGACTCCCTGCAAGATTCAGGAATACGAGGTATGGCAAATTAATTATTTTCAGATTATTTGAGTTGCCGCAAACAGTATATAAGAATAGGAAATGGAATCAGCGAAGAGAAATTTATAAAATATGGAGTACCACAAGGTACAGTGCTAGGGCCACTGCTTTTTTCATTATATATAAATAGTCTACTTACCATCCATGAAACTACAGGTCAAATTGTGAGCTTCCCTGATGACACTGCCATTCTTTACACTGCAGAAACCTGGGAGAGTCTGAAAATAAAAATGGAAAACGATCTGTTAAATATTATCAATTGGTTTGACCACAAGTTGCTTACCGTAAATTTTGACAAAACTTTTTATATACCTTTTTCGTGTTACAGAACTAACTTACCTAAGTACAAGAAACTCACACTGGGAAAAACCAATCAACAGATTGTCATCAAACAAGCAGAAAGAGTCCGATATCTAGGGGTTACAATAGATTGTCATTTGAGATGGAATCATCATATCGATGAAGTAACTAAAAGTCTAAGACCATTGTTGTATAGATTCAAATGCTTCAATAGAATATTAGATACTCGTTCCCTCAAAACTCTATATTATGCTCTTGTGGAGTCACGACTGCGATATGGCATCCTTAGCTGGGGTGGTGTACTTAATACCCATCTTCAAAAACTTGAGATAGTACAGAAAAAATTTTTGAAAATTATTTACCAAAAAAAATATACGTAAACGTCAAAAAAGCTTTTTGAGGATGCAGCTATCCTGAGCATTAGAAAGTTGTATTTACACGACATTTCAATTTTCATAAGTAAAAATTAATACACCCTTCAACAGTTAGAGCATAGTTATACCACAAGAAACAAAGCAAAAATGTTCGTACAAATACAGATAACAAAAAAATCGGTGGGACAACGTTGTTTCAGTTTTTTAGCAAAAAAATTCTATAACTGTCTAGACGATATGCATAAAAATAAGCTAATGAAAGTCAACTCGACACCACCAATAAAAAATATATTCAAAAAGTATCTCCTCAATGTAGATCATGAAATAATATTAAATATAATTGATAACAAATAACTTATCAAAATTTCCCTACTTTCGTCGCTATAGAAATGAACTGAATTTTCCATTCTCTTCTCATTGTCATTTACTTTCTCTCTGTTCCAGAATATTGTAAATATTGTAAATACTCACACTGAAATACTGTTCGAAGATTATTTGGTAACACAATAAGTAAAGAATTCCCATGCACAACCTTAGGGTTTAAATGGGTTCTCTCGATGTTTATTACCTATACCTAGGACATTTCATTTAATTGATTGTTTTTCTTTTTTTTTGTATTCTATTTGAAATTGCATATGATGTATTGAAACTCTTTCTATTGCTGGTAAATAAACATATTATTATTATCATCGCCAGTGGAAAGTCAAACCTTTCCCTTTCAAAAGCTTCGCAAAATCTTTTGAAACCTCCTCACAGATCTTCCCAACTCAGATTTCAGTAACACTCACCCAAAAAACCAAAAAAAATATATTAAAACGACCAAATCTCCCTTCAGCATAACCCTTGGTTACATAAAAAAATCAGTAAATACCCATATTCCAATAATTCAGTTAACGTTTGTGCCCTTTTGTTGAAAAGGTGGTAAAATATGTACATAATGATGCCGTTATTCCAATTATGTGGGGATGTTTCATTCACAAGGGGTGCACTGTGCAAAATTAGTATAATTCATCATTCTAGTAAACGCCCCTACATGAAATTACATAAAACGGGAAAAAGTTGATTGAATCTGTTTCATTTGATATTCTTTTATACAGAAGTATTTGTTGCACTCAATATATTGTAATATAAAATTTCAATTCGATAAGGAATACTTTTGCTCTATTACTCGCAGATTTCAAGCCCCGGGAGATTTAAACTCTAGAGTCATCTCTTCAATCTCAATGTATATTTTCTCAACCTTGTAGTCTACTTCACAAGTTGATTTTCATGTTAAGTAGACATGAAGATCCCAAAAATATGAGCGATAGCTTAGTGGATTCAGAATGACGAGTGGAAACATGGATTTTAATGATTTCACGCAGCACAAAAATTTTAAATATTATCGACAAATAGAGATAAGATTTTTGTTAATAACGCAAGAACTAGGAATACATCTGACAAAAAAAAAGGTTTATAGACAGGGGAAAATTCAAAATAAAAAAGTCCCGCATCTTGGAATTCCACCTCCATTAAGTTACGGAACCTTGTAATGGACGAGTTACTACGTCTTCTCGACCATAATGAACAGGGAGGTTAAATAACTGGGATTGATTCTTGATCTCAGGTTGACCTGGAACCAACTTATTCAGAAGATTTGTGTCCAGAAGAGGAAGACCATCGACTGTATACAGCGACAATGAGACAAATTTTGTTAGTGCTGAAAATGCCTTCTCACAATTGGATTGGAAAATGATAACCGCTCACAGTACCACCGAGAGGATAGCGTGGAAATTTAATCCTCCAACAGCTGCCTGGTGGGGTGGTTGGTGGGAGAGGTTAATCGGAATTATGAAGGATCTACTGAGAAAAGTTTTGGGAAAAGCCAGTCTGACATACGAGGAGTTATTCACGATACTTTGCGATTGTAAAATAAGTACTGAATTCGAGACCCCTCACTTATATGTACGAAGATGGCAAATATCTTGTTCCTTTGACTCCTGCTGTGTTCTTCAAGGATATTTCACAGTGCGGAATTCCGGATTTCGATGCCGTGGAGAGTTCAGATCTGAGAAATCATCTGAGATACATGAAGCTAAAAGATGATCTTCGTAGAAAATTTTTATCAGAAAAACAAAAACAGAAAGAAATAAAAATTGGTGAAGTCATTCTAATAGGAACCGACAATACCAAAAGGATGGAATGGCCTTTGTCTTCAAGAGCTGATACCTGTAAGGGATAATAAAACATTTTTGGTCAAACTGAAGACAACGAAGGGAATAGTACTCAGGCCTCTTCAGCGGGTATATCTTTAAGAGATGAATTGTGCCGATGATTTGGACTCAACTCAGATATCAGATCGAGCAAATTCTACAAGAGGGACCGAAAGTAAAGAAACTGAAGAAACCAAATAAAATGACAACGGGTGTTCCAAAATTCGTGAACCACTTCCGATAACTACTAGATATGGTAGAAAAGTTAAACCTGTTCAAAAAATTTCTTCGTATCAATTTGAGTTGTTGGTGAACGAGGTTCCACAACTCAAGGTGGGAGTATGTCGTAGATAGTTCATTTTTTGAATTTGTTATACTTTTTTTTCTTGTACACATTGTATTCTCTCTAACAAGAGTTGTCAAGTAACTGTCACTGATAAATAATTGATAGGGCAATTGTATTGAAAGTTTCTTGAATGTATTTAAGTTTGTTAAGTACTTTCATAGTTTCTGATCCATATTTCGTTCTACATTCGACGTATTCAGTCACCGAGTAGGTGAATTTCGAATATTTAACAGCCCTTGTATGGAAATGCCACCTGAAAACTTCCAAATATGTCCGTAGATACTTCAAAACATTTCATTTTCGATAAAAAAGTAGGAGTTTTTGGAACACAGCGATTTATTTACTGATTTTCTCATAGACAGTAATTACAGTACAATTGAGGCAATATTTCAAAAGAGAATTTCAGAAATTATATCTGCCATCACAAAAAATATTTTCTAAAATTTTCGAGTTCAAACTGTCAATTAGTTATGTGGGTTATGTTGGTAACGATGGTAGCTGTCAACGGGTTTTATAAAAAGGTAGATATTGTGGTAACGCTTGATTTGTTTAAATACTTCCTAGAGAATAAATATTAGAACACCGACTGATAACACAAACAATATTATATGCCCGTTCACACATAGTAACTGTTTTCAATTGAGCTGAACAAAAACGTTTTGTGGGCTGTTCAATCTCCTCGTAGTGTTGCAATTCCGTACAAGAAAATATCCATAAAGGTTGTTTAATCTAACGAGAGCATATGAAAAGCTACCTATCAAATTATATGATCTCTATCTCCCCATTAAAACGTGACAATTTTAAATTTCAGTTATTACTCATAGAAAAAAGAACAGACTTTAACGGACCCCATCAAATTTCCGACTCCATTTGCGTTCAGGGTTATCGGTAAGCGGTTTATGCGCCCTGAAATCGCAGTGTTTTGGAATCTCTGACAAATTGGACTCGAAAACAATTTACCACCCACTTATCCGAGCATGAGTGCATGTTCCGAATGGATCGCCGGTCATTTCGACTGACAGCTGTCGGGGCCTCGGTGATGGATTTCGTGTTTCGTGATTGCGCGAGCGGGAATTGTTTGCCGTGCTGTCACAGGTGGTGCTTCATTCGTAATGAGATGCGGTTTCTGTTTATAAGGAAAAATTTTTTTCCTTAGAAATGTCTGCTGACATGAATTATAAGAAACATGGTTCATCCAATCTTTTGTATGACATGTTTGTCTAGCGGTATAAATAACTGGCCGCCTTTCATTATGATAACTAGACAAGAAGATAGTTGAAACAAAACAAACACATCAAGTTTGAAATAGGTGAACATTGAAAAAATAAAAAAGAGTCACACCTACTCATAATATTTACCATTAGGGCATCTAAACTGAAGAATACCTTTTGATAATTTCAAGATAGTTAGTTACATTCATACATAGTTATTCGAAGAAACTATTGTGATTGTCAATCAAATCAACACGATCGAACTAATCACAGTCGATCATAGACGAATAAATTATGTATTTCACAGTTGTCTTTGATGTTGTGAAGAAAGTTTTTTCAATGGACTCATTTTACGATTGAAGTTTTATTTTTATCTATCAACTTTCCTATATATCCTTTTTTAAGAAGAAAACACAAGCACTACAAGAAAATTCTTGACGCGGTCTAAGAGCGGGCCTGTGCGAAAGTAGCGATTTATGTTGGATTTGAATTGCTAGAGATTAAATTCATTTGGAGAGACGTTCCCAGGAAGTCCAAATGAACGCAGTTCTGCAAATAGAAGAGTTGTTGAAAAGTGAAGTTCAGGGTGTATTGATTCGTACCTCAAAAACGATGAGCAGCCACAGTTCGTCGCGTATTTCTGATATGTACCGTTCTTGATGTACTTCGCTCAAAAATTTCCCAAACCTATGGTAATTAGCGATGTTAATATTTTTCTTGACCATCAAAGTCATCTTTAATATTGAATGTTTGGATGATGAAGATCCTGGAAAAAGGTTTCAGGAAAATCACTGAAGTACAATTTCATTAAGAAGTTCTATTTGGTTTTTTGACGTCCGGTTCACTAATTTGTCATATTCTTGCAGTTTGTATATACCTACACGGGTATGAAGAATATTATTATAAGATGATTACATAGCGAAAAGATCTGATAATAAACTAATACGACATGAAATATCTGTGTCCTTTCCTATCTAGGATTCCAAATTCTTCTCGCCCAATGTTGATGAGACAGATTATTTCTGCTGCATAGGTTATGATAGGTGCGTATTTGCTGTTCTGTATATCTTCGTTTTTCTTTTCTGATAATGTTTTTACCTTTTAGCTGCTTTAGGCATTTCCTGTACCTATATTCAATATGCCTACATTTTTGGTACCACTGTTGCTTATTCCTCTCGTTATTTTTTTCCGCGGCTACTATCTGGTATTCGATAATTATCGATTTTTTTTTCTGAAACAATTCAGCAGCTTCTTGCTTATTCGGTTCAATTTCTATACATGTGCTTTTTCCATGGCTTTTACTTCACATTCATCGTCGAACCATTTCTTTAATTTGTCTATTTTTGAATATTACTGGAGTTTTTCCTAACACCAAACCATTATTTCAACTCCTCGACATTCGTTTGGATCACCAAGTGATCATCTTCAATAGGAAGATCAAACTGATCTTCTTTGTTTGTTTTTTCGATTCATCATTGATCAACCAAGTAGCTTTTTCTTCGGCCTAGGAGCAACCACATCATTTTGTTTCATTTCGGTCGGTAGCCAGGCGCTTCGACGTGGGTGCTTTGTTCACTTCCTCGAACTGACTGCCGTGTTGGTCGGTGGTTCAAGCCCCAGTCTAAACGATCGATTTTCACTTGCCATCGTCCAACCAGTGTTAGGAATCACACGTTGGAAAGTAAGACCTCGTTAATCCTTAGCCCGCACAAGTTTAGCCTTCTGAGAGTTGTCACTCGTAAAGGTGCGACAGCTGCTTAACGGAAAAATAGATTTTTAAAAGATTTCTTGTGCAGTAATTTTGTATCAGCAATATATGTCTTCGACTCTATGGCAATACTCCACGGTATTGCCCCGTTGCATTATTTGTTTAGTGAATTATTCTGCTTCGTTTCCATTATTTTTCTCTTTCCCGACTTCTCATCAGTCATCCACTTTGTATGATTGTGAATATTTATAAAAATCCAAATGACCAACGGAGCTTTCGTTGAATCTGGCAGATCATTGATGACAATACACGATGGTGGTGTTTAATCAACAAAAACTGTTATCCAACTGAATGAAATCAAAAGGAAAAATGAAATATGCAAAGACACCGTTGAAATCGTTCAGCTTAACGATATTTTCCAAGTTATACTACGTTGAAGAAAACAAGTGCTGTTAAGCTAACTTATTATTGTTAGCAATTATGCAATTGTCGCATTTTTATACTCAACCAAATTCACTAGAAAGAAATGAAAAATGATGGAAACCTCCCAAATAATGACAGGTGTGCAAAATTTCTTCCAATAATACACTGAAAGAAAGAGTCGAAGTAATAATTTTCTATTTTTCACTTCTTCAAAAGGTCTTATAGGGACTCTTTCTTCACTTTTGTTTAGTGAAAAAACACTCGATCGCTCACTTACGCTGGCAAAGGTTCATTCACTCTCCAATATCATGGCGGGGATAAAATAGAAAACCACAGAGCATATCTGACGTGGTGACCTTCACTGTTCGTGTTACCGTAATAACCGGTTGATAGTTTGAATACTTTACTGATACTGTAATTTTAAACACAAAATTCGGGTTAGTGAAAAGAAAGAAATTTTGGGAAGATCAGGCAGTGAATTGTATTGATGTAAGTGATAAATTATAAAAAAACTGAAATCAAAAGAAGAAGCCATTGTATGGCGAAACACGTGTTGCGTTTTTTTAAAACTGTTTTGTGAAAAACTCACAATAAAGTGTTTTTCAATACGTCAGTTTTAGATTTTCATCAAGTATTGGCCAATTCCATCGTATGCAATCAAATTGATTTTAATTTCATACAACAATTGATTTCAATGAATGGTTGCCTGCCTAATGTGCCGGCTGCAGGCGCTGAAGTAATTACTGTTGAGCAACGTAATGAGGGATTTATGGCGATGATATAATCTTTTTGGTTGATCTCATTTTATATTCATATGCGTATGCACTACTCGTATTCCCAATATTTTAAATACAATTCATTAGTATGTAGTACCATTCTATTGTTTGAAATTCAAAATCTACTAATAACTTTCTATAAGGTTATTTAAAAAAAATCCGTTTTGATCTTATGTGATTTTATAGCCTCATATCTTAATAAATATTTATTTGACTGTATCATACGTTATGTTAGGTTAGGTCCAAAGTGAATGGGTCTATTCAACCCTCCACCGCAACCCGCAAAGTTTTATTGTGGCTCACACCTATTCACACTCGACCAAATAAACCCAGCTTCTTAACGAAGCCGATTAGTTTGTAGGGTGAGTGATCTTTCAGGTCAGATGGTAAGAGTAAGACTCTGCCGAACTCTAAAAACCTGATTCGGTCCCCAGAGGAGCAGGCACAAAGTATATGCTCTGCTGTTTCATCGTTAATGAGGTAGTCGGATAATCAAGGTGCAAGATTCCCACCTTGATACCCGCGAAAACCTTGCCATATGAGGGTTTTTGCACGTCAGCTACACCTGACGATGCCTCAGATACAACCGTGCAGGGCTTTTTCG
>WOGM01001012.1:0-10751 GCA_015342125.1 Leptinotarsa haldemani | reverse complement strand
TGGTACGTAACAACATTCATTCACCTATATTTTGTTAGGGCTCCATACATGAGACCAATACTCCAAAGAAAGTCTGATCTGAGCTTTATAAAGCATCAAAAGGCTGAGGTGTGTACAATTTTCTGGTTCGCAACAGTGTTCCATGCTTTTGAGAAGCAGCCTTCGTAGTTTCAGCGACATGACTGTGCCAAGGTCAAAACATATTGATGCCCATTTTAATTCCCAGAAAGCGGAATTAATACACCAGCGTTGATGGTGAAAGTATTCGACAGATATCCATCGACGGTCACTTTCAGGAGACGTCCTGTCAGGAAGCTGAAGAGTCATACACAGAAATGATCCGACAAGCCATAGCATCAAAGTTTGGCCATCAAATATTCATGTCATGACACGGTCAAAGGCCTTAGAAATATCAAGCGCAACAGCTCTTGATTCTCAATGTTTCTCGATTACGTTATTCCAAATATGGATGACATACGATAGATGGTCAACTGTTGATCTTGGTTTTCGAAAGCCATATTGATGATGGCTCAAGATGTTGAAGCCTTCCAAATATTACAGGATATGGTAGTTTACGGCTTTCTCCATGATTTTCGATATCAGTGATTGCATATCGACTTGTTCAGCAAGTAGATTTGCTATTTCTATATATGGATGTTGTTGCAATTGAACCATCCGCTTGTATTAGTGGTGAATTATGGATTTTGTGAAGTTCTGATTAACAGCTTTAGCTACCGACCAGAAAGATTTGATTTAATGTCAGTCATAAAATCTTGTTTAAATTGAAAATTTTGAATGCAACAAAACCTAATCGTATTTACTGAATTTGTAAGCTTTCAGAGACCCTTTTTTTATGGAAATAAACCCGGGTTTCGATCTTTGTTTGCTTCTTTCCAATTGGAGATTGGAGTTCATCAGATTTTGAAGTATGGTTAGCGTTCATTTTCCTGAACTATAATAGTTATTTTGAGAATGAAATCAATGCTTGCTTACAAAGTAGGGCCAAAATTGAATATTGCGATTCTGCTGAAAGTTTTAATGACTGAGTATAGTTAAGAGAATAATTTGAACGTGGAAAATTATTTTATAAGAATGAAATACGTGAATTATAACACACATATAAACAAGATAGAAATGAAACAACTCTAATCTTGCCAATATTTTCTGTAGTGATTGGTGCGGCATACCCTGGAGAACTCCTAGCAATTCTTGGATCCAGTGGTGCTGGAAAAACGACACTACTAAATGCCTTAACATTCAGACCAACGAGAGAAGTAGTTGTAACTGGAACAAGATGTGTGAATGGTATCCCAATCAATTCAGGAAAATTGACCAGCGTGTCAGCTTATGTTCAACAAGATGATCTCTTTATCGCTTGTATGACAGTTAGAGAACATTTGATTTTTCAGGTGAGTTGTCTTCATATATCGATAAAAATGTAGGTAGTGTGGTACAACAAATTGAAATCGTTGTTGGATATTTTCATTGACGATTTTCATTGAATGAGATTTCCGTTAACTTTTAATCACTAATTACATAGGAGATATGTATCAGTAATATATTTGCATAAAACAATTCAACTTCTTCAATATTTTCAAAAACTCTTTTGAAACCTACCATCTAATACCCAGATTTTAGTCAGCTTTGACAAACCACCTATTTTATACTATTGTTTCAATGAATTTTAAATATTGGTTATTTCCTGTGGTGGCAATCGCACGTAAACAAATAACGAAACAACATATTTTTCAACAGATTCTTACAGATTTCTTCATCTTATTTAAAATATATTCTGCTTACAACCATGTATTCCATTTCACTGAAATATGGTGCTCATTCACTTGGTCCCAAGCATTTAATTTCATATTGCAGATTACATTTCATCTGCTTTTAATGAGCATATCCTTAACTTTCATTCATATTACTGATCTATACATTTTTTGAATTATTATTGTTATTACTATCATTACTTTGAAACTATGAAAAGACTATCCTGAATATGAACATACAGTCTCATAACTCCAATGAAACGATATTCTTATATTATCATCAATATTGATCAGTAATTTTTCTAGGCCCTGGTTCGAATGGACAAATCAATCAGTTACGAACAAAGAATGGAGAGAGTTGTGGAAGTGTTATCCGAGGTGAGTAATTTTGTTTCATTGTATCCAATCTTGCAGAAATCAACTTAGTTTTCATCTTCCAGTTGGCTTTGAAAAAATGTGAAAATACTCCAATAGGCCGAGCCGGAATGGACGGAATTTCCGGAGGTGAAAAGAAGAGACTGTCTTTCGCAGCGGAAGTGCTCACAAATCCCTCATTGATGTTTTGCGATGAACCCACTTCCGGTTTGGATTCCTTCATGGCTCTCAATGTTGTGCAAGTTTTGAAAACAATGGCACAAACCGGCAAAACTGTCGTATGTACTATTCACCAACCAAGTTCGGAGTTGTACGCCATGTTCGATAAAATTTTGCTGATGGCTGAAGGGAGAGTGGCTTTTCTGGGATCTCCTGAAGAAGCGGATATATTCTTTAGAGAGTATGTCTATTTTCATTATGGATCATAATGCTATATAAGAGCCCAACCCTGAGACTACATTTAAGCACTTTGACTAAACGACCCCAACTCTCCTGCCCATAACACAACCCTCCATCCTGTCAATAAGCCTAGGAGGCTAGGTGGTACAACCGGGAAGCGACCCATCGCCTCCTCAAGAGCAGGATATCTCATGAAGCTGCCTTGCATCAAATTATTGAGCAGAAGAAGCAGAATCTGCATCAGGAGCAAACGCTTACTTGAATTAGGAAATATGGTGAAGCACTATTCTATTGCAATCAGATATTTTTATCAATTTCGTTAGAATTCTTATGCGTTTCGTTTTATTTTTTGCACGATCTTTGCGTTTTTGTTCAATCTTATCAAACCATCATACAGATGTCAGTTTTTTGCGTTTCAATCTAAAGTGCCATTTTCAGTTGGAAGAACTAGGTTAGGTTAGGTCCAAAGTGAGTGGATCTATTCGACCCTCCACCGCAACCCGCAAGGGTGTATTGTGGCTCACACCTATTCACACTTGGCCAAATAAACGCCGATTAGTTCGTATGGTGAGTGCTCTTTCAGGTTAGATGGTAAGAGTATGGCTCTATGGTATGGTCCCCAGCGGGGCAGGCACAAAGTATATGCTCTGCTGTTTCATCGTTAATGAGGTATTCGGATAGTCAAGTTGAATATTCACACCTTGATACTCGCGACAACCTTTTTTTTCTTTTTCTTTTTTCTATTAATTAAGGTTGAGTTATTGAATTAGGAGTTGGGGAGTTGAGAAGTTCTCGCTCGCTTTTTCGCCTCTGGTTTTGGTGAATCATCACTTGCGCAAACGTTTGCTAACCTGCTCAAAGGAGGTTTGTTTCCCCACCTGAGACAGATTATGCGTACGCAGCTCAAGAATTTGGTGTAAGACGGTTTTACAAGGTACCTCGCGACGAAGCTTCACCACCAAACCTTTATTTTTATTTATTTTTTCAATTCAAAGTTCAGTTATTGAATCAGGAGTTGGGGAGATACTGTACAAAAATTAAAGGAGTCGTAAACTCGACATCCGTCTCCTCTGTAGACTCGTTCCTGAACTAAATTTACAGGGAGGTCAGTTGGATTCGTAAATTCGACTTCCAACCCTGTGTGGGTTCGCTCCTGAGCTAAATTTACAGGGAGAACTGAGTGGATTGGTTTTAATATTAGGTTGTTTCAAAAGTTTGGTCGATTTTCATGAGTCTACTTTAAACTGTAATATTTCAGTAAATAATCATTTGAAGTAGTGCACTTTTTCAAACGTAACATAACACAAGTCGTAAAATTTTGCTAGTATCAAAAATATGTACTCGGGATTCGATGAAGTCGACGAATGCCGTTTCTAGCTGGTCCTGATTGGCGAAGGTATTACAGGTGAAAAAGTTCTTGAAGTGCTTGAAAAAATGGTAGTCGAATGGCGAGAGATCTAAAGAGTATGGTGGGTAAGGCAGAACTTTGGCGATCAATTCATTCAATTTTTGGCGGATGAGCGTACTCGTGGAGCAATTGAACCTCTCTGCTAACACTATCATTGCCAACTGCTTATTTGATTTTTCGGGCTGTTTCAACAGCGCTTTGGTTCAATTTGACTTCGTACAGAACTTATGGCAGAAAAATTAATTTGCTAGTAATAAATATAGAAGATGAAGAACATAAATATCTCAGTGACAAGCTATTTTCAGAGACCAATGTTCTTGATATAAGACAAATATTTTGTCAACGAATTCTAATGTATATCCGTAAAAATAAAATCAAGTTAACACTTATTGACCACCGTTATGAAATTCGAATAAAACATAGAAACATGAAAGTTCCAACCTGCGAGAAAACAGCAGGTCAACGCTCAGCAGAATATCTTGCAGCAAGAATATACAATTTACTGCTACAAAACCTCAAATCTATCAAATGTTATACCTCTTTTAAATACCATGTGAAACAATGGATGAACACTACAGAACAAACATTTTTAAAAACCTTATAAACCTAGAGTTTTTACAATGAACAGTTACACTCCAAATTACCCAAATACGACATATACCGGACTATGACAACCCACCTACCAAAATAAGACACCAAAATCCTACCTGACAATAATAATAAAAAAAAACAAAAAATTATGAAATTAGTTTAATAGTACCTGTGTAAATATTTAAATATATAATTGTTGTTCTAATAGTACTGTTGATGTATCGCTGTTGTATCCTATGCTATATAAATATATCATCTACATCACGCACAAGCTTTAAAGCTTCAGTGAAGTTTCATGTCTATTTTCAAAGTTGGATAGCTTTTTTGTATTTTCTTATTTTTGAAAATAAACATGATTATTATTATTATCATATTATTATTATTATTATTAAAAATTCCGTCATTTTATAGTAATTGAAGATATTGACATTATATTTTAGAGTTGTGAAGCAGTTGCCAGGAGCTTCAGAAAGATGTGTCACAAGACTCCCCTTTCCATTTAATTTTTTTTCAGTTGGCGTCCAGTCGCCATCATGAAAATTTCATCTGTCAATTTCATTTCAAAATAAAGTATTCACGCAATAATTTCATTATCCCAAATTTCAATTTTTTGAGTAGACCCGTTCAAAAAATCAACGGGGAGGGGACATTAAAAGAAATGCATTGTAGGTTATGAAAATCAATACTAACGGAATTGTATAATGTTCAACAAGTTTCAAAAACATCATTTTTCATACTGTTGTGAGTGTATGGCCATAAATGTGAAAAATATTTTTCAAGCAATTAGTATACTATATTTTTTCAACGACTGCACTATTGAAGAGGCACTGTTGTACTGTTGTATCATTAAAGTGAATTGTTTGCACTACGCTCAAACTGAATTTTGAGTGATTTCATTATTTTTTTCCACTTTTTCTACTGAACCTAACCTATTACTATTTGGAAAGAAAATGTAATATCAACTAATAGATATTTTGAAACAGACAAATGAATGGATGTTGAATTGCTATCAAAAACGGTGTGAACTCTTTTTTTTTTCCACTAACCAGCTTTAAATGTGTGATTTATAGCACGGGAAGTTGAGTTAACTACAAGTTCAGGTACAACAAAACCTTAACGATAAAGAATGCAATGTATCTGTAGAGTAGCGAGGGATTATCCTCCTAGGTCATCGTCCATCCTGTCCTTTCCAGGAAGGTGGACAGGTCACTGAGAGACATCTTCTTTATATCGACAGGTGTAGGCCAAGACTCGCCGAACAGACACTTTTTCATTGACGATAACTCCGGGCACTCACATAGGACATGCCTGTTCTTTCTGTTCACACATCCTGCAGAAAGGTGCGTCCACTAGCCCCATATTATAAAGGTGTTTTCTTAGTTGCCAGTGGGCAGTAGCCAGTCAGAAATCCTACTGTTAGGCGTACATTTTTCCTGGTCATTGCCAGATATTTCTTCGGCGCCAGCTTCCCAGTGTCGCCCAAGGTGATTCTGGCAAGATTGCATCGGTTGATTGTATCCCATCTGTTTAGGGATTGAGCATGGGTGTAATATTTGGCTAATTCCGCAATTGTCGAAGTCATCAGGCCGTAGGTGCCACTGGGTCCTAAAACTCTTAGTCCAGCCGCTTCCTTGGCTAAAGAGTCGGCAATGCGATTACCTTCACTCCTGTCGTGCTCTTCAACCCACCTCAAGATAATGTTATTCAATATCGAGGTGTTGGATTAATCTTGGTGATACTCAAGTACAAGCCCTGAGGTTACACGTTATCTGTTCAAGGCTAATAGGGCTTTTCTGCTGTGAGTGCAGATTGTTATGTTTTTGCCCGAAATTCCTTTCCTGGTTATTTCTTTTGTGGCGATTGAGATACCAGCCAGTTCTATTTGCACCACGCTGGTATTTTTTCCAATTCCCCACTTAATCCTTAGGCTTAGTGATCTTTTTTGGTATTTAACCGTCTGTATATATGCGTTTTGCATTTGTACTAAACCCCTGCTTCTACATATACTCCTCTTTTCCACTGATCCCTAATGAACATACTACAATCATTGAAAAATGAAAAGGTACTAGGAATTGATGAAATAGCTTCAGAACTAATGCATCACGTAATTACATTCATAGTCAAGCCCTAGGTGTACATAATAATGGAGAAGTCAACTGATTAAGTGTGGTGAAACGCGTCTACGATATTCAATTCTCGCCACTGCCACTGCCACTTTTCATATTATGCTACCCTACACCTGAATTTGGATGTTTGTGATGGAAGATCCAGCGCAAATTGTGGTCTTGAGAAAAATCTGTTGAAAATATGTTTTTTCGTCAACCAGCTGTCGCACCCTTACGATGGACAACTCTTAGAATTCGAAACTTGCGCAAGCAAGACTAACAAGGTCTTACATTCAAACGGCTCGGACGATAGGTAGTGAAAATCAATCATTCAGCCTTGGGATTCAAGCCACCGGTTCAAAAACCGGCCAATTGTGGTTACCGGCTACCGGCTACCGGCTACCGGCTACCGGCTACCGGCTACCGGCAGTCCTTCGAAATTTCTGATTCCTAACCATTTTTCGCTATTATTGTGCTATCATCTTTCGAACACACTTTAGAATTTTTCAATAGTTCTGATCGAATTATATCCTTCTGATAGTATTTCATCAATTTTCTTTCACTTAAATAATGATTATAAGTTTTTCAGTTTCGTGGTAGGTATTCTTTCAGTCTTTTATTTTCCGTTTACCTATCTTGGTTCTGGTTTCTCTATAATTTCTCTTGAAACTGGATTCAAGATACTTCATTTCATTTTGAGAACTAATACCACATTGGAATTCTTGGGTACAACTTCACGCGTAGGAATCATTTTAGCGAAAGTAAAGCATTTGCACCCACGTAGCATCTTTGGAGGACGCCACTGTACACTGTCAATTTCTTTTCTCTCCATTCCTTCTCTCCTCAGAGGAAAATCACATATATTCCAACGCGTTTTCTATTTATGGCATCCCATATTTTGTCCATAACAACCTACATTCTCAATATTCGGATTCCCAAAGCGACGTTTTGTACTTCATCTCTCAGTTCGCACGTGTTTCCTGCTTCAGAACGGTGCAAGTGTCGTTACAAGCATAGAAAAAATCCTTAAACTGATAAAAACCAGACTGCAATATTATTCGTGCTCACGCATCGCATAAAATATTTTTCATTTATAAAAAATATCATATGTTTGAGAACAACTGTTTCAACAAATAACAGCAAATGAATACATTGAATACAATAATACTATTCAATCTCTATTATATCACATTATATCAATTATTAGATCCATAATAACATTCCAGATCTCTTCATTCCCAAACATGTAAAGTTCGTCCTGATATTTTTTATGTTCACCAAGATACTGAACCTAAACTTTTATCTTTTCTTCAATTCTTTGATACTCAACGGAAGCCATTTTTGTGGAAGAAATCGAACGTTCTCCACCGAAATTTTTTATGGTTATTTCATCTTCCACAGTCTGAAAATATATAAGAATTGCGTTGGAGGTGTGGAAAGAATATTACTGGATTTGCGAAGAATAAAATCTCAAAATAAAAACTCCACTTTGAGATATACTGAACTTCTACCAGAGGTTAATATTACTGGAGTTTCACCCCAACACCAAACCAAAACACCTCGTAATTCATAGGTATTTATAGGTACCTCTGTTAGGTACCTACGTCTCAATTGTCTAAAAATTAATTTTAGAATGCTGTCTATCTACTAGTCAGGTGAATCTGATAACTAAAAATATTACTTCAACAAGCTAGTCGATATTCACTTGCTATCGTCCAACCCGTGTTAGGAATCACACGTTAAAAGGTAAGATCTCGTTAGTCGTTAGCTCGCACAAGTTTCAACTTCTGAGGGTTGTCGTTCGTAGGGGTGCGACAGCTGGTTAACGGAAAAACAGATTTTAAACAGAAACAGAAACAAGCTAGGTATATGGTGAACTATTAGGTAGGGTAGACTGCGTACGGTTGGGACAGTCGTCATTTTAGCAAAACTGTAAGGAATACCAGGAGGGTGCAAAGGGAGAGAGGAGCGGTATGTTATTCTGATCGTGTTTCACAGTATTGCGTCAGCCATCGTGCGATATTAACGTTAGCGAAATGAAGTATTTTCATTCAATTTCTTTTATTGTTCTTATATGTGTACAGATAGAATAATGGGTGTTTTTCGCAGTTATAAGTTGAAAATTAGTATTTAAATAGCAGTGATTACTTTGTACGTAAATTGTTTAATATTGTCATGGCGATGGTTTTTTGCAGAGGAGTGTGTAGGGTATCTACGGAGATGACTTTTTTTTGAGTACGGTTAAGACACAAGTAAAAATTTTGTTTTTGTTTTTAGATGCCAAGAAAATGCTTGAGGAAGATCGAAAAATGGCATTGTGACATAAAAAAATATGAAAACGCTTATGAAGAAGTAAAACGAAGGACTTCTTTGCGGAAAACGACCTGATACTGGGTTTCACTGTCTGTTCGTGTAGCTTAAGCTACTAGCCTTGCAAGAGCTACAAGCTTCAACAAAACAAATGTGGACGCGTTCTATGACAATTTGCATATTGTTGTGGACAGACAGACCTACGAGCCACAGGATGTGTATAATGTTGACGAAACAGGAGTCACTACCGTCCAAAACTCGGATAAAGTGGTAGAAAGACGTGATATACGGCAAGTGGGAGCTCTTACTTCAGCTGAACGAGGCACTTTAGTGACGGTTGCTTTTGCAGTGAATGCCTTGAGAAATACAATTCCTCTTATATTTATATTTCCACGAGTTCGCTATCATGATCATTTCGTTAGTAATGGGCCAGTAGGATCGATTGGGACTGCAACTCCTTCAGGCTGGATGCAAGATGCATCGTTCCTAGTATTTCTTGAACATTTTAAGAAATTCTCTGATGTTTCTCCAACGCATAAAGTCTTACTGATGATGGATAACCATTTCTCGCATATCCACATCAATACATTGGATTTTTGTAAAGCCAATGGAATAACTTCACTTTCATTTCCTCCACACTGCTCGCACAAACTGCAGCCTTTGGATCGATCTGTCTTCGGACCCTTGAAAAAGCCATAAAAACTGCTTGTGATGGATGGATGTGAAGTGACCCTGGCAAAACAATGACAATCTATGATATACCAGATATTATCAAAACTGCTATGCCTCTGGCTTTCACACAAGCGAACATCCAGGCTGGTTTTTGCAAAACTGGCATTTATCCTTACAATCGTAATCTATTCCAAAAAATTGTCTTTGCACCATCGGTTGACTAATGCTGCAGAACTATCTTTCGAAACAGAAAGTCAGAACTCTGACACTGGAAAGATCAATGCTGCACAACCATCCTTTGTAACGGACATACTAAACCCTGATGCTGGAGAAAATAATCCTGGACCAAACGATGAAATACCACCACTTTCAGTTTCTCTATTGGGCGAATCTTCATTTTCAAATATAAGCAATGTTCAGCAGGTTCAAGAACTGAAAAGTCGACTATTTTCACAGACACTCCTGAAAGAGAGACAGTCAGGCAAGAATATGAAGAAAAACAAAAACGGTTGAAGGCTATGCAGGTGAAGAAAAATGTCACGGAACCAAAAGAAAAAACCAATGGGAAAGGAAAAAATAAATTCAATAAAAAGAGGATCACTACTGTCATCGGATCGGATGTGTAGGCCTGGAAGTAGGCCTGGCAAAAATGGATCAAATGTCAAGGAAAATGTGAAATTAGAGTGCGCAGATTGCAATCGCCATTACATTTGTCATAACTGTGATAAGCCTGACTAGATCTCAGTATCTCACTATTCAGTTTTTAGAACTCAGAATTAACCTTAGCTTTCTTATATTACAAGCAAAAAAATGATTTCAAATCATTTTTGTGTATTTTGGAACTTGTCACTACCGACCCCCAGCTCTGTCACAATCGACCATACCCTAGGGGTTTGGTCAGTTGTATGGTCCTATGAGTTAACCTTTTTGTCTAGGTACAGCATTTCAGTATTTATGTGTACACTGATAAAAATAATTACACTATTCATCGTTGCCAATTTATTTCCACAATCGATTGTGTAATCATATAACGATACTAATCACGTAATTTTTTTCCAGTATAGAAAGTGTAAGAGTCACACAATTTATTTAGTAAAATTTCACAACAAAAAAGATTTGTAA
>WOGM01001011.1:0-10754 GCA_015342125.1 Leptinotarsa haldemani | reverse complement strand
ATTCAAGAAAGAATTGTGTGTATTTTCTATAATGTTATCCAATTTGGTACTGAAGAGCCTTAGAGCAAGTCTTTTACGGCGAAACAACGGTGTATACCAGTGAGGATGACAGTGTTCCATGTAAGTGCAATTTGTTACCATTCATTTGAAGTAGTACTCATGTGAATGATATCTGATCTTATTCCACAACGAATGTTTGAAATACAAACTGAGTAAAGAAAAGTATCTTCTGTAAAATTCAGTGTTCACATAGAAGTATTTGTTTCGAAATAATTTATTTTTCTTTCGTGTAATTCTATGTTTATATGAAAGTAGCTGTTTCAGGAGGACTTTCTTTCAATTTGTGTCTAATAGTTACTTCTTTGCATGATCTACACAAAATAATAATTGAATGTTGATACTCATCCATATCAGTGAATCACAACTTTTAAGGTATTTATGGGCTGTAAGTTGAATGTGGATGATATTGAATATTTGTATGAAGTTGAGAATTGAAGCAAACCGTAGAATGAATTGGAATTTTTTTGACAGTTTTTTCATTCTAATTCTGTCCAGTAAAACTGAATCGGAAAGTAAATGTAAAATGAAAAAATGGAAAATATAAATATAACAGTGAAAACCGAATCAGAGTCGGTGAATACATAACTGAACCTAGCATACAGGCAAAAGTGAACCCTTGTAAACAATAGGTAATAAAAACTATTGAAGTTCGATGTTCTTCAAAAGAGTGTTTTTGAGTTTTTTGAAACTACATATGTTTATTTTTCACTCCTTAGTCCAATTTACTGTCAATAATTATTTTTCTTTAATTCTAGTCACAAGTATTATATAACTTTAACAGAGGGCGCACCAATGTAAAATTTCTCTCAAACGACATAATAAAGTTTGAGGTCTTGAATTCTATAGTAATACTGGTATGCAGTACAGCTTTCAACAGAGGGAGAACAGTTGTAAAATCTGTTTCGAAGTAAAGAGGAAATTTGCAGTAATAATTTCGAAAAACAATTCAGTCTTGATATTTTGATTTGAAGTTTCATTCAAAATATAAATGGACTAAAAAATGTTTTTTAGTGGATAATTTTATTTTTCAAATATTTTGATTTGATATGTATGACAAGCACCTTAATTCTAATTTTTCGATTTTTTGAAATATTTCAGTAACTGAATTTTTAAAGTGTACAATTCACGATAAAGTTGTCATTGTTGAAATCTATATTCTGGTTTGCTTTCAAATAATCGAATTAGATTTTAAAATGTATCTTTCGTTTCGTTCAAAATTTTTTTCTGTATTGAATCACGGGTAATTGAAAATATTTAAATATCTAAATATTTCATCTGTAGTACAAAATTTCGCTGACACCTATAATTCTCAAAATCCATTTTTCATTTTGATTTTATTTTGAACAACCTATCAAGGAGGTTACTTACAACGCCATTTGCCCGCGAATAAATCAAGCAATAATATTAATGTCGATAATTCTGTCAATACAGATCCCAAGCTCAGCTTGGGAGTTACAAGCAAACATACGTACAAACATACATACATACATACATACATACAAACATACATACATACAGGTGAAGCTAATATAAAGGGTGTAAAAATCAAAGAGAAGAATGATGGAAAAAGATAAATGAAAAAATATTCCAAAACAAACTATTTTACATCTTCGAATAATAGCTGGCCTGTTCCTGATACTTCGAGTAAGTTCTATCCTATCACAAGTAAGCTATGTTCAATGTGAAAACCATCCCGTGTATTACACATCATCCTCGCCCCAGACATGCAGCCACTTCGTTCTCCTCTAGCGTAGCAGACCGCCACTTTTGGGAATAGCGAAAGGTGCATTCATTGGGAAAGGCGAACCGTGATCTAATTACGATGCAGCTACTAGTATAATTGAAGATTTAACTTTCTCACCAGGTGGGTCGTTAAATATCAGGTTATACAATGTATCAGCGTTGTGGATGTTCAAAGTAGAGACGATCTGTTGTGAGATAAGAAAATTCTCGAATCGTTCCATTCCAAACCTGTTCCAAATTTGAAAAAACAATTCGTTCAGGCCAGTCTCAACTCCGCACACTGTAGATAAATGGAGTGACACCTATCAGAAAACAACTACTGCCCTGGCTAATAACACGAAGAGCGTTGGATTATATCCGACAAGTGTTAGTGCACGATTCTTCACTGAAGTTATTCCTGTATATGATGCAGGCCATACAACTGCCGCAATAGATTTTTAATTATTGGAACACACTTACAGATCGATTTCGGGCTGTATGGCCACTCGTCAGTGCAAGGTAGTGTATATCATCAACATGAAGTCGATGATTCCGATAACTGATAATAGAATTCCTCCTTCATAGTGTCGATTGTTGCACCCGCTCTGAAGGTTGCGTGTCTAGTTGAATGCGCTTTCAAATGGAAAACATCAATGTTTAATTTTTCCGACCCTAATTTGATCCAACGACACATTGTTTGTATTGAAGCAGTGTGAGTTATCAAAAGATATGATGTATTTTTGTTAAACTAGAAATTACTTCAAATATAATATTTTATTGTTGCCGCTGAAAAAAATCCTGATTGAGCCTTGACGGCTGGAAATAATAGTTTTGGTTGAGAATTGCCGAGAGCTGATGTTTTCAATACCTCTGAAATATTTATTTCCACTTCCATTCTCCCTCCCGTTAATATCCGAGAGTTTGATTTCGGCTAAGTCTTAGATTTTTGAGATGAGGTTGAAGGTAAATTAAGTACCAGTTGTCAGTAAGTAAAGAAACTGTTGGAGATTATGAAGGATTCAAATTCAACAGTTAGCAGAGCACGGGTTCAGGGTCCCCAATTTCTGTATATTTGAAAAGATGCAGTATCGATCTGAAAACACCTATCAGGAATCTTCAATTCAGTTTTGATTGACGTGTAACAAAGTTCAATGTGAGATAAATTTATGAGCATATAGCTCTTCATATTTAGCAACATTATTGTAATTTGTTTGAAGTCAGAATTCAAAACTAGTTGTACCATACTGCTTTTCTGTCAAGCGTAAGGTTGAAATTATGAAATGTCTGATTATAAAATAGATTTAATTTATCACATATAGTCGGTAGGCATACTTGAAGGTTGGCGAAAAATCAAATCATCTAAAAGAACAATTCGTTCAGGCCAGTCCAATTCCCCACACTGTAGGTTAATGGACTGTAACCTATGAAAAAACAACTACTCGCCTGGCTGATATCACGAAGAGCGTTGGATTATATCCGACAGGTGTCAGTACAGAATTCTTCACCGAAGTTATTCCTGCGTCTGACGCAACAGACGCGATATAACTGACGCAACTGACGCAATACAACTAATGCAATAGATTTTCAATTATTGGATCACCCATCTGCCTGTGAATGAGATGACCAGCCACATATCCGAAATTTGCACAATTTCTCGTATAGGGAAAGAAAAATTTTCAGTATGCCCACCGACTATATGTATTGCAATCAAATCAAAAGCAAGAAATGAACGCTGTCATCAATAGAGAAATTCCGCATGTCAAACTGTTGGATTCGTCGTTTATGTAGAATATCCTTACCTTGCTAGATCACAGGATGGTTTGATAGAAAATAAAGGTATGAGTGAATGTCCCTACAACGAAAGATTCGAATATCCAAATAATTACAATTTCAATTTTCTCTCCGCACATTCAAAAGTATATCGAAACAGTGAGGATAACCAAATGCGATCGATTTTGGGAAGGTAATGTTGGAAAAATTGAAAACGCTATTTCTTGTTACATTTTTCACCAACAATTATCAATCCTGAATCATATTTCTCATATAACGAAAGGAAATGTCACGAAAATTGCCTTGTTGATAATATAAACTGTTATAGGGAAATGTCAAGACACAGAGGATACGTGGTAACATCCAATGCTAAAATAGATTTTTCGGTGAAATACTGTCCACATATGTTTGAAGGTGGTTGAGAATGTTTCGTGATGTATTTCATTAGTTCGGACTTCCATTGTCTTCTTTGTCATTGATTATAAATTGATTTGAAACCCCTGAAAAATATAAAAATATATTAACCGAAAATAACAATTTTATTAAACAAAAACCTGAAATTACAAGGAAAAAACATACAAGCTACAACCAAAATATAATAAAAAATTAAAATATTAATAAGAACTGAAAATTAAAAATATTATTAACAAAAATGAAAAATAAAAATCAAAAGCTTCCAAACCAAATTACGTCACGACGTTTCGATTGTTAGTATCCACAATCGTCTTCGGGTGATAACTGTTATCAAACTGTACATTTTTCTATGGGTACCTTCGAATTGCTGAAAATCAAAATTGTTTTCTCAAATATAAGTATATATTTTTCATTTCGGGTTGATTTGAAGAGTTTTGAAAAAAAATATATAAATTTGGTTCTCATGGAATTTCCATTAGAGATAACTCAAATTTGACTGGAGCAGAACAGTTCTTGAAAAATATCACTAGGAGTATTAGTGATATTTGTCCATAAAATTTGCAATAATAATGGAAACTGATTTTTTCGCTGTCTATGCCTTCCATGTCTTTACTGAACAGAAGAAGGTAGAAATAAATTAAGTTATTTATTATCAACAGTTTAATCATAATAAACATAAAACTAGATTCATAGTTAATAATTGTGGAAACTTAATTCATAATACATTTCATTTTTGAGTATAAGAATTATAAATAAATGTTTTTATCCGAACCCAGTCAAGATTATGTAATACTGTTTTGTTTGTATTTATTAATTTTTCGCATTCCTTTTTTCTTGGAGCTCTTTTATCCGTAATGTTATTTTTGAAATATAACAAAACAATTTTTTTTTGTTCCTGAGTCCATTTCACCCTATAACTTCTTTTGTTTTTTTTTGAAGGGGTTGAATTCGAAGGATCCTGGTCACTAGATTTAGAATGGTGTTCCTCTTCAACGTGCTGTTCGACAGTTTTATGTTTGGTGTTTCTTCCCGTTTCAAATGAATTTGTTTCTTTCTCATCTCCACATATTGCCGCCAAAGTTTCATTTGGATCAATATCGATATTTTGTAGCTGTTTATTTTTGTACTCTCCTCCTTTTCCCTGATCGAATAAGTTTAGTAAGGTTGCTACTTTTGCTGTTTGATATGCATTTTGAGTTATTTCGTAAAATTCTTGATGGGTTTTCACAGTGTGGCCCATAAATTTAGCGAACTGAGAGTACTCATTTTTATCCAGATTCATGATTTGCATAAGTGTGGCAATTTGCTTTCTCAGTCGGTTTGAACTCATGGCTTTAGGGTTGTCAATTCCAGAGCTCTTAGCTAACTTTTGTAGAACAACGTCTCCTCTTATCCATTTATCTGCTACCCCTGGATAGGCGAACAAATAAGGATTCTGAATTGGAACAATATTCGTCTCGTTTCTTATTTTCAACAATAAATTTATATATTGTTGAACAACTGGTGGAAATAAGATTATTATGGCTCTGCTCCCTTTACCACCTGCTACAACACGTTTGTAACTAGAGGTTAGACTTTTTTCTGATTCACTCAACTGGTCTAAAAATTCAGTCAAATCATCAACTTCACAATTTTTCAAATATTCACTTATAGCCACATATTGTACGTCGCCAATTCTTCTACGATTGAATAAAATAGTGAATGATAATGAAGCTTCTACTAATTTTTTATAGGCCTTAACATCAGTTTTGTCTGTTTCCAATGCAACTGCACTTTTCGTAGCGATATCCAAAATATGGTTTCTAAACTTTGTAATGTCTTTCGTTAGCGGTAAAATCATAGGTTTATTCCATTTCTTTTCAGCCAAGTCTTTCAGTGCCAAAGATGACATTTCATTTTTCCATTGAGTTTCTACCAAAAATCGAAATCTTTTTATTTCTTTTAATCTTTCTTCAAGATTACTACATTTGATTTCTGAAGTATTTTTGAGTAACAGATGAGTGGTCAGTTCACATGTTTGTTGTAAGGTAGTTCCCAAATGTAGAGCTAAACTTGGAGACGTGAAATTTTTCTTTTCTTCATTATAACCGCTGATTGCTTTCGCAGATAAAACAACGTCATCAAATAGAACAGGATTGAGAATCTCGAAAAAAGAAAAGTTAGGCTTTCCAGTTCGCCGGCGGATATCAATAAGTAATCTGGCACATTCCCGCATTTTATTAGAACAAGCTGTTGCAATTTGAGCACGTTTATGTTTTTTCAAATAATATTCACCAAAGTTGCGAATTATTACATCTTTTCTCGCTAGAAAGCCAATTTCGTCTGCAGCCATCTTAGTGAAAACTTCATTTCTAACTCTCAAAGTCGCATTTATATTTGCATGTTGAGATGCACAAGCAACTAAGGTCTGGGAGGCTGCTTGATGACGTACGGTCTGTCCAGTATTATTAATGGGTTTTACTATACATTTTTTGAAATGCCTTCTCAAATATTTTGCCGAAACTATTTTCTTACAGTGTGAACATGGTATTCGCTCTAAGTTGATATTCTCATCCTGAACATATTTTTCGAAATTTATATCATATCGGAGCAGAGCTAATATATTTCTTCTCATTTGTTTACCTTCTTTCGTATTTTTTGGAAAATTCAAATAATCTTGAACTTCTTTTTCTTCTACATGGTGTCTGACCAGATGACGTTCAAAATTGGTTATATCCATTTTACAGAATTTGCAAACTGTTTTGTTTTTTTCCGGTTTTTTACGTTTTTTGTCGAAATATTGGGAAACCAAAGACTTATTGTGGGTAGTAATTTCTTCTGTGTTTGTCACGGGTTGAACGACTTCTTGAGGACAGGAAGTAGTACATGGCACTGTTGTATCGCTAGTATTTGAATTCAAAGTGCTCAAGATTTCGGTTGTAACTAAGATTGGTTCAATAAATGGTGCAATCATTGAATTATCGCTTGATGATGTAACAGGAGAGGAAACAACTTCTTTCTCGATGTCAGTTTGAAGAGGAAGTAGTTCATGTATCAGATTTTCCTCCATAGCTGTTTCTCTTTCGACATAATTTGCTTTGTTTGCGATTTGTACAGTATCTTGGTGAAGCAACCAGTCCCATGTTTGGTGAATTTTTGTGTTTTCAGGTGTGTAGATTGGGTCATTAGAGTCAGAAAAACTACTCCATATGATGGACGGATCCTTTTCACAAGTGTCATCTGTAAACAACAAGCAATGAACTGAATAGTTATTGGGGATAGTATATCAAACGTATGTCAAAATGAAATAATTCGTTTTGGACTCGATCAATTCATACTTAAGTTTATTGCCAGCGAATATAGGTGTATATCAGAATTATTCAAATGACTATTCAATGATTTTTTTTGATCGGTGATTGGTTGAGAGTGATTCACTAAAAAGTTTTCTATTGAAATGAAAGAAATTAATATGTAACTTGTTGAGTTGAGGTGTACAGACTGATTTATGTAAAAGTAGAAATGATTTGCAAAACATGGTCATTTCTATAACTGATAATCCTTGATAAAAAACATTAACAAATTGTAGGTCTCAAACATAAATAAAATAAGTGGGTTGTTATTTTACCTTCATTTTTAGGATTAGGCTTCGAATCTAAGGCCATCTGCAATATTTTAGATGCACTGGAAATAGAAAATCAGAATCAGAGAATTTCAGCAACTAAATCAGGAACGTGATTGAACTCAAATTCGAGAACAAAACAGAGGTCGATTTTTTGCCACTTTCACTTCCATAAGAGGTTGGCGAACATACAATTTTTCAAATGTCATTAGGCTGGAGTAATATATTGATATTAAAGCCATGGAAATTTCATTTGAAGTAGTTTTTGAATTTTAAAATCAGGTCTGATAGTTTATTAAAATGTTACGTTTTGAAATTTGAATTTGCTCAGCTACTTATTTACTAGACACTCGTTCAAACTGATGATCACCCGTGTCCGTAAATTAATGTTGAATTATGTTCGAAACGTTCTCGTGCATTTGTATGGTGATTTGATGGCACTTGACAATTATTCGAAGCAATTATTTTGAAGCCATTTGTAGTATTCCCTAGGTTTTAGGTTTTCAGACTATTCAATCTACCTCTTTTCCCAATCAGATTAGGATCTTTTCGAACAAAATCGTCGTTTCAGTTCAAACATTCAATCATCCAAGTGATACGCAAAAGTAGCTGATTAGATACAAATTTTTGAGTGTACTTTTCTACAAAATTGATAAGCGGAATTTCAAAATTAAAAAATTACTTCAAAGAGAATTCCATTGGACATGAAACAATATCTTACTTTCCCCCAATCCTCTTTAAAAATGTTTGTATTGATTGTCACCCTCGCTCAGGTAAGTCCTAACGTTTTTCCTAAATCGTGACTTAGTTCCTGATCATAGGTCGGTTTCATTTTAGTTTCACCATATAAAATTTATTTCAATCATATTCATTCAACAGATTAAAGTGATTTTCCATTGATTTTTCATTAAAACGAGTCAATATGACTTTCGACGTGAATTGTGAAAATCATGCGTATTCCATCCAGAGTTTAGACATGGAAGTATTCCATATATTATTTTCTCAGTATTTATGAATACATTTCCGAGTTCATATTTTCTAACTTTTTAAAATGTGGGAAAAAATACAAAACTATAGATAAAATAACTTTCTTCTCTTTCGATTTCTCAAATCCAAAATAGGAGTATGTATTATTATTATTATTCATCTCAACATTCAGAAAATCTAAATCAGTCACCATCATCAAAAGTTAAAAACAATTAATTCGAGTCTTCTACTGAAATTTGTCTTGTTTTCTAAATTTCCGTTGAGAACTGTGTGTTCACATTGAAATCCAAAACGTTGAAATAAATACCAATAAAATACTCAGCTATTCATTTTTCGGCTGATGATTTTATCGATGTACGACGAAGTACTAAAAATAACATGTGAGAAGAGAATGTTGGGGAACTATCATCTATGTAGATTTGAAAAGTTGAATAATTTGTATACATCTTTACATTCAGGATGAATGAAACAATGCTGAAACGTATTAATTTTGAGGTGACTGAGGTTTTTTATAGAATATCAGTGGTTCCAACTTCTGAAATATTACTTTACAAGGTTAACAAAAAATTTTATACTACATATATTATCAATTTTTAATTTTGACAAAAAACAACTCATTTCCATAATCGGTATAGTTTTATATTTCAACGACACAAGCAAACCTCTCCTGCATATAATCTATTTATTTATTTATTTACGGGTGAACCCCAATACGTGTTTACAATAAATTGTGTAACAATAAACCACCTCAATCCTGTACTTTCAGAAAATTGTTGGATGTACCTCTAGTAATCAGCTAACAAGGACATAAGCTGAAAGTTATTATTCAAATGAAATTTGAAAGTATAATGAAGTCAAAAAGCTTTTGATATATCCACAAATCTGAATTTTCATTAGAGAACTAATTAATTTAAAATCTCGTTTTGTATATATGAGGTTCTTACTAATATTATCAAAAATTTCAAACTAGATGTGATTCATGTTCGTAATTGTGGATACGTACTCACAACTTGGTTTTTAATATTTTTTATTGTTATTTTCATTTGTATAGTCTTGATAATTAAGTTATGATTTGACAATACACTCTATACTTTCCTTTTCAGGCTTAGTATCACTTGGTTTTTATTTCAGCTCACAATGCATTCAGTTTTTCTTCTGTTGTGTTGAATAGTTGTGTATTAATAATATTAATTTCTGATGTAATATAAAAACTCTGTTTAATTTTTGTATCCTTAAGTTTTTGTTAGTAATTTCAGACAATGATAATCCGAACCTCTATTGTTCAACAAAATAATATTGTCAGAAATAAAGTTAAATTCCTGTGTGTCTAAAATCTTGAATGTGTTCGAATACAAGAAATGTAAATTAGTATCAGACATTAGTATCGGACAATCCTTTTTATTTCTGGTAATGGCGATGCAATATGTGTAGTATTAGGAAGTGAGTTGGCGAAAATGAAAATCTGAAAAAGAGGGGACCTTCTACGCATTCGCTCATCCAGTACTTTTGTGACTGACGATATTTTCTTTTCATTGAAATATATATCTTATAATTAATAATGCTGAGGTACACAAATTACATATTGGGTATTATATTAGAACTATAATTTCTTAAATACTTACCGTGAAATATTCATCTTCAAAAGGAATAACTTGCGAGGAGGTGCACTCGTATTACATACCACAATGAAAAGGGCACGTGGATGATCGCAAAATTAACCTCCGCATGGAGCCATATGAACATGCAATACGCAACAGAGGCAACCCTGCTAGAGGTGGGTCGTACCGCTGAATATGACATTTTTATATTGAAGGAGGCGAGTAAGACCTATTAGGATTAGGAGTTCAACGCGTACTCCTGGCATATTATTATTTTGTATGAAAAAAAAACATAATTTCATTACCCCTCTCTATTTGCTTCGTATGTTTGTAGTATAATCAATAATAAACCGTCTTTTACACTCAGGCAAATTAATGCCTTCTGGTGGAGGGCTGGAAGCCCTAACTGTGTAAGGAGTCGAAAACGTTACAAATGCATATATATATATTGCAGGTTTCAAACCCATCTATAGGGGTTACAAAACTAATATTAGGAGTATTAGTGAAAATACAGGGGTTGGCAGAGAAACTGTGAGAAGAATTTTGCACAAAAATAAATTCAATCCCTATAAGCCAAAGTTCATACACACTCTTAAAGCAAGAGA
>WOGM01001010.1:0-10753 GCA_015342125.1 Leptinotarsa haldemani | reverse complement strand
AGTTAACTGACAAGAGATGTCAAAATGTGTTTTATATAAATATTAACTTTATCTATTTTATCATGAAAACAGGACGGTTGTACAAAAAACTTTTCCATTCACAAAATAAAGCCTTACTTTTAGCACTCATATCATAAATAGCTATTCACACACATTCTCATAATGACTGGAGGTACATAAAAAAAGATAACCCATTGACAAATTACACTGCAGTTTCAGTAAGTAACACTCAACTTTCTTTATTTTTCAGATATTTCGACGTCTGGAGTACCCCGCTGAAATATCTAGAATCAGGCACTTCAACTCGACAGTATTCCACAAAAGACAGTATTTAATAAATTTCATCACAAATAATACCAAGACGTCAAATTTAGATTATCTAATTTCCAATGAGCTGCTTGAATATGAAAAGTTGTTGCAAGATTCCTTCGAAGCGGGCATTCTGAGATTTCCTGAAGATGATCTGGAAAAATGGACAACACTAAAGGCTGTTTTTTTCTCTTCCACAGTTTTAACAACAATAGGTGAGTGAAAATGTGTGGAAGGTTTGTTGATGAAGTTCATCTTATGTATTTGTTACGTCTGTGTTTGAAGGTTGCACTTTCTATTGTTATTATCAATTATTTTATCCTAAGGTTGCGCTGCTCAGGCCCTATTCCAAATACCTGCAAAAGTTTTCAATTGTACCGATAATATTGAATTATCATCAGTAAAGATTGGCAAGGAACTGCCTTCGCGAACGGTTTCGTTGTGATAAGATTCAGTGCATGTCCATGCAGTCCATTAGTAAATTTGTAGATGTTGGCGTCCTGCAGCGGTGGTTCTAGAATGCCCCTGCTGGGTGAGGTATTACCCGTGTAGAGTCCTCCAAAATGACATTCATCCAAAGTTGTGTGTATTTGTGCCGAGAGAATTGAGTCTATATGCATCAGGAAGGAAAATATTCCAACCTTAAACAGGTCCTGCAAATTACCTGTGTCAACAGAAGTAATATACGTCGACCAACAATTCCAACTGCCCTTTCTGTAACGAAGTATCAAGAGAAAGAGCTTTTCAGTTTTGAAGCTTTTGAGCTGAGATTGCAGAAGAATTGAAGATCGATCAAATGTCTTCAATTGTCCTCCCTGTGACATGGTATCAAGAATAGGAGCTTTCCCGTCCTTCAATTTTTGAATAAACTTAGATGGCTGGTGGTGCAGTCAGGAAACGATTTATCGCCTCCTCAGGAGTAGAATATTCTATGAATATTCTATGAATATTCTACTATGAATATTCCATTCCTGAGTCCGCCTTGCACCGAATTCTTGAGTAACATTAGCAAACTCTGCTTCGGGAGAAGAAACAATTTCCACCTGAACAGGTTCTGCAAATGACCTGATTCTACAGAGGAGATGGACGTCGACCAATAATTCCAATTGCCCTTTCTGTAACGAATTATCAAGAGAAAGAGCTTTGTCCTTTGTCGTCTCTGTGACATCGGATCGAGAATAGGAGCTTCTCCGTTCTTCAATTTTTAAGCAAACATAGATAGCTGGGTGCTGCAGTCAGGAACAGATTTCGGTCTTGGACCAAATTCTTGAGCAACAGAAGCAGCATCTGTATTGGTAGAAAAAACAATTTCCACCTGAACAGGTCATGTAAATGACTTGAGCCAAGAGAGAACATGAACGTCGCCAACGACTCCAACTGCCCTTTCTGTAACGAAGCATCAAGATAAAAAGCTTCTCAGTTTTCCAGCTTCTGAGCTGAGGTTACAGAAGAAATGAAGGTTGATTAAACCACCTCTATTGTCTTTCCTGTAACTTCCGATCCAGAATAGGAGCTTCTCCCATACATAGATGGCTGGGTGGTGCAGTCAGGAAACGATTTATCGCCTCCTCAGAAGTAGGATATTTTATGAATGGGCCTTGCATCAAATTCTTGAGCAACATTAGTAAAATCTGCTTCCGGAGAAGAAACAATTTCCACCTGAACAGTTCCTGTAAATGACTGGGCCTACAAAAGAGATGGACGGCGACCAACGACTTCAACTGCCTTTCTGTAATGAAACATCAAGAGAAAAAGCTTCTGTTTTCCAGCTGTTGAGCTGAGGTTACAGAAGAAAAGAAGGTTGATCAAATCACTTCTATTGTCCTTCCTGTAACTTCGGATCCAGAATCGGAGCTTCTCCGTTCTCCAATTCTTGAACAAACACAGATGGCTGGGTGGTACAGTCAGAAAAATATTTATCGTTTCCTCAGTAACAGCATAGTTTATAAATCTGCCTTGCACCAACTTCTTAAGTAACGAAAGCAGTATATGCAAGGGGAGGACAAATAATTTCCACTTGAGCAGTTCCTTTAAATGACCTGAGTTTATAGAGGAGATGGATGTCGATTGAATTACCCTACTATCCTCTTTGCATCATCTGATAAATAGCTTCTCTATTTTCAGCTTTTGAGCTGAGTTAAGAGGAGATGGGGGTTGATCAAACGACTCCAACTGTCTTCCCTGTAACATCGGAAAATCATGCCCTAGCAGCAGAGCAAGCACTTAGGCAAGTTGGTGCTCTAACTAAAAGCCAATTCGGTATTTATCTGAAAATACTTTACTAATCAATTTATTTATTTATATCTGGTGATTCTCACTTGAAACTTAAGTAAATAATTTATTACGTCAGTGAAAGTGAGTATGGTACATCAAAGAGCAAAGACAATTTCAAACTACAAAATATTTGAATCAAAGCCATTGCGCAACATTAAAAAGTTATACGAGCGTTTTTACATCGTTTTAATATTAGAATAAACCAAGCAAGAAATTTACGCGAGATGACGTATGATGAATATTACATACAGGATAGCAAACAAAAATAAAACAGTCAGTATCAGGAACCGTGGCAATGTTATATAAAATCACAAAGGGACACATTTTTCCAGTACTCCACCATTTACTTCACAAGTGAGGGTAATACTCACTTTAAAATATTTGAATGTATTCGAAAACCAATTAAGTTATCTTCATATTTCGTAATCTTTTAATTTTCAAATTCGGCTATGTTTTCGAAATTTTTTTTATAACTCAGTTGATTAGATGTTCAAACTGTTGAACACAAGCATTCTTAGAATAAATAGTAAAGATTTTGTTCTAAACACGCTCGCATAATCCCAAACATTTCCGAAGTGTCTATAATTTATAACGCGAATCTAATTAATTTAATTCTAATAACACTGGTTATGTTCTAAAATAACTATCATCGTTCCTCCTGAACTTCGAAGAAGGAGACTTCTTGCAAACTATGCTGTGAAAATATACTGTCAACCTAACCACCAGAATGATGATATCTTTTGCAGGAATAAATCCATGATTTATTCCTACAAAAACCATCGGAAATGAGACCAACAGATACATGCATAATAGAGCAAAGTAATATCCCAGATTCGAAAGTTTTCACGCTCGCTTTTCCGAAGTTCTCTCCGGGAAAGCGTGTTCTCTCCAAGGAAACTAGCTGATATACATTGCAATGTTTCGGGAAGTGAAATGAAGAAGTCAGAATTGAACTCACAACAACACAAACTAATCTACTACAATACCATCAGTGAATTTCCTAACTACTGCAAAATATATACTGATGGATCACAGACAGATAGCTGGTCGATGCACCCAACGACCAGCGTATATACAGCATAATTGTACGCTATATATCAATCTTTACTATTCTGTGAATTTGCACGAAACGAAACTCATTTCCTAATTTCGAAATAAATTTACTCTTGACCTCCTTGTAAGGATTATTCTTGCCAGAATTCATATTATGAAGGAAAGCGGTAAAACTGTCAGCTTCATGTGGGTGCCTAGTCATTGTGGCATAAAGAACAACGAGGATGTGGATGAGGCAGCTAGAATGATTGCTAACTCTAACGAATATGAAGATGTACCACTCCACCTGGAAGATCTGAAGAATTTTAATAAAACCAAAGAAGTATCTGACTGGCAGACTCTTTGGAATGAAACTGATGCGAAACTGAAATGCTCGAAACCAAGTGTGAATAAGCGAATCTCACCACTGAAATTGACCAGGAAAGAACAAGTTGTTCTCACGCGTCTGCGAATAGGCCATACAAAAATGACACACCTTTACTTGCTCCTAGGAGAACAACAACCTCTATGTACTACATGCCAAACTGTACTAACGGTACAACATATACTTGTAGAATGTCCAGAATATGAAGAAACCAGGAGACAACATAATATAGCTGGGGCAATGAAAAAAATTCTATGTGATGATAGACGAACGTTGAGCAACCTGATGGCATTTTTAAAAGCCGCAAATATAATAACTATGATTTGAAAAACAAACAACAAAGCAGCGGCTAATAACCTAGCAGTTGATGCCGCAAAAAAAAATACTTTTTGAGTCGCTTTCGTCATTACAGGTAGCTTTGAAAATGACAATTATAATGTCAAGTATGCTCGAAAGTTTGACATCATTCTCAGATGTTTTTATAACTATTAGTTATGAAATATATTTTCTCAATTTACTTGCAAGAGTATGTATATGTTGGATAGCTGGCCAAGTGACAAAAATTACATTTCCTGTAACCATTGATGTTACTGCCAGGTGCACATTAACATACTACATTCATATTCGACATAAAATTCATTATCAATATGCAGGTATAGACATCATTAGAATATTACATTGTAAGCCACCTATAACAGATGATACTTTCTATAAAATTCTCTTTATATGAATGCTATGATAAATAAATCTGCAGCTGTCAATTTTTTATATGAATCCACTCCAAGTTCCACTCGAGACCATTGTGATGCGTTATTTTAACCATGACTAATTCAACACATTATATTTCTTATATAGTGACTGAGTTGGACGATAGACAAATATTTTTAATATACGTTTAAAAGTTAAAAAAACAATATTATAAAACAAAATGTACCGTCAACAAAAGTAGATGCTGGTGGGAAAAAAAGCTTTTGGCTTTATACTACTCCATCTCTATACAAAAAAAGTTGAGAGAATTTTTGTTTCGAAAGATTTTTATTCTCTCGAGTAATTCAATGTTTATATGGAAGTAGCTGTTTCAGGAGGACTTTCTTTCAGTTTGTGTCTGAAAGTTACTTCTTTGCATAATCCACACATCCATGTATAGAGTTACTTATTTTCAAATTGACTACTTGCTTCCTTTCTTTGGAAGATTCCCTCATCTTTTTTTGTATCGAGATGGAGTAGTAGAAAGCCAAAGGCTATCTTTCCCAGAAATTATTCACTCCTAAAAATATAACCCCTTCAATTCAATTTAGATGCTGGTATTACTAATGATTTCAAAATCGAATGTAAAAAAACCTGAAGTTTTTGAAATTCATTATGATTTCGTACGTATTTTAATTGATTAAACTTGATGTGCTCTGAATATATTTCTTAAAGATGAATATTAATATTTAAATATACATATAATATACCTATTACCAAAAAAGCAAAAAAGCTACTAATTATCTTTCAAAATGTTGATTTTTAATTCCTCTCTGTTCTCAAAAGTAAAGAGAATGTTAAGATGAAATGAAGTAAAAACAATTCTTTTATAATCATTCGATGTAAATTGACGAAAATTTTTGTTGTGCTTGCATAAAATTTACATTTAACACAAATATTGAAGAAATGAGTAATACAAATCATAAAATTATGGAATAACAGAAATTAATTGGCGCTCCGGGCGACTTCTTTGATTCCAGTGGCGCATTCGCTTTTTCAGCTGCAGGAAAACCGGGGAAAACCGGCAGCAACACATCATCTGAAGATCTTGATCTGCCAATTTCCTCTCTTTCATAAAGCAAACTGTATGGTGTCTCTAGAGGCTCCAATAAATTCAAGACATCGCCAGAACACTTAGTGACACAAAGTAGTATATTTTGGAATCAAAATGTAAATGAAATTGAAACAGAAATGCATGAAAGTGGATATCACGTTCATGTATATGTATGTATTAAAAAATTACTGATAACTGACCGACAACGTATATATTATTAATAATAGGGGACCAGAAAGTATGGTGCAACAAAAAAGAAGTAAGCTAGGATCATTTTCCAAAATATCATGAGGATATGTTAATAGATTATACATATATAATAAATTAACATGAATAAAACATGAATCCTTTTCTGAATGTGTATTAATTATCTCGGTGCATGTTAACGTTGTTCGATTGGATACGTTTCTGTTGATTTTCAAAAACTTTTTGGTAAATTCATAATCAAATCGGAGACCTACTTTCCTGTTCCTTTCTACACTTGCACATATTTTTTAAACTGTCTAATAATATGCTCCTTTAATCATATGTTACTAAAAATATCGGATCGGGAAAAAATGTGAGAGAAAAACTCATGGAATGAATATCCTTCTGGAGAAAGAAAAAAACAAAAATCACGAGCCTACAGGAATTGGATAAAAGTATTTCAAACGGCTTTGAACACTCTGTCAAATTTTGATAAAGCTACTTCCGTCGAAATGTGCTTTATACTAATAATGAAGTGCAAGATAAACACAACCATTAGATGGACTGTTTATTCCGGAAGATATAAATAAATATTTTGAATGAAGAGAATCGAACTACATCCGGGCCGATTTACAGCCACATGCCTATGAACAAACGTAATGTAAATATTGGGACGGAAAAAATCAACGAATATACGATCAAAGAGAGCAAGGAATGCTGAAATGCTGAAATGCTGCACGAAAGAACTTGAATCACTTTGTGGCGAACGTACCACATTTCTAGGTGATCTCTATATTTTGAGTGAAAAACAATGGAAAAATATCTTGTTGATCACACTGATTTTTTGCCTCTTCATCCTATCAGATATTGTGTCGCAGGAAAATCGGCAACATTATACGTTTTACTGTTACAAAAAATATTTCTTGTTGACGAAGTCTCCATACGAAAATATAAAATAAATACATCAATGAAAAATTGTTGCAAAATGATGTTAATTTGGCAATATGAAGCTGATGGACGAAACTGTTAAATAACGCAATATAAACTATTACGAGTGGAATATCATAGATGTTAGATTAAAACTTTATATATGCCGAATGAAAATTGCTGTTATACGTACGAAATAGACCGTCTAAGAATCTAAGAAGTCAAGCAAACTGATGTGAATGTGAAGAAATGCCTGACAGCTCCCAAGAAGTTCAAAAAAAAAGGAAATGATAAATTTTCAAGAGGTCAGAGATATCAATTATATTTATTCCATCATGTTTGTCTGTGTGTTAGAAATCACACGTTAAAAAGTAAGACCTCGTTAGTCCTTAGCTCGCATAAATATTAATTTTTTTTGATCATCTATAAAGAAAACTTGGAAATTGAAAATTTGTCAAAAGAAAATTCATCCATTCCAAATGCTCTGTCCTGATAGATACCAACTGAAACTCTTATTCTCAAAACTCTATTATGATATGAATTGTCAATGATATTATTCTATTTTTCCAACTATGATACTATGAACTGATATTCGTTACTGAATAATAAGTGGATTCTTCTTTCATTGAAAAATTTCTTCAGGACTGGATAGCATGAATATAAATTCCAAATAAAACAATGATTTCGAAATGAATGTTCCATCAGAAGTCAGGGTTTCAAATTAATGCAGTATCACTCTTCGCATGAAATGACTACTCGCATTTCCACACCAAATTTGAAACTAGTTCCACCATTCTCATCTATTTTTCGAGCTCCAACACTCCAAAACTTCGAAAGTTTTTGCTGTCCGGTTTGAATTAGAAGCTATCTGAGAAAATTCAATTTATTTGGACTAACTTTCTGTTGATCGAGCGGTCCTTATTCCTTGTAGGATCTATCAAAATCCGACGGAAGTGTAAAGTAATTCAATCATCTCTGAAATGGTTTAAACAGTTTTTTGTACCAGTGTCATCAGTATCCAGTACTGATATTACACTGATTTGTAGGCATTACCAAATATACAAAAATTAAGGTCAATGTATTGAAGTTTGAATATTGAATATTCAATGATAAAAAAACGCTAAAACCTCAAAACTCACCTTAAGAATTTTTGTACAAAACGTCTATTCCATGAATCATGAAGATTTCTCTGGATCAGGAAATAGACATGAGACATTTGAAGGTTAGGACGAAAGCCAGTTGAAACATCGTGAATAACTGATTATCTTCATTATACTAAGTTTATTTTCATGATTTTATTTGTTTCCTGCTCAGTTTGATGATTCAATATGTAGATATTTTTCCAATAATTGTTCATTATCTATTACATTTCACTGGGAAAATTGAATCATTCTGGAAAGAACTCTTCAACGGTTTTTCTGTTCAGAAGAACATATTTTAGGGTTAATTTCAGAAAAAATGGATTCCTCGTCCAGCAGCCAATATAATATGAATTGATATTTTTGCTCAATTACTAACTAACACTCTGATTGGACTAACTACAGAATCCACAAAAGAGCTTCAATTTCTCGAAATTAAGCAAAATATTGTTACAAATCTGGATTTCAAACTTTCATAGAACTTTCTGAAATTTAGAACAGAACAGCCAACTATAGTTGATCTTACTGGCCGAACATTGCAGCTCGATTTCTAAAATATACAGTGCATTTTAGTTAAAACGACGCCAAATGAGTCTTATGATATTCAGACTCTGAAAAGTCGTGAAAAACGTCAACTTTACTCATCAGCGGAGCACGTTTTTACATAGAAATCAACCTCTGGTCAGAAACCCCACTCCATAACAACCCACATGTCAGAAATTTCAAATTGGAAATATAGTATAGTGTCTAGTGACACATTATTTGAAAGGCCATTCAATTCTGCATCCAACCCTCTAACAAGTTTGAACTTCCTATAACTGAAAATCGATTCAGTTGTATCGCCAACAGCATATGCAGGAAATACTTCTGTGAAGATTCCTGCACTGACACCTGCTGGATATAATCCAACGCCCTTCGTGATATCAGCCAGGGGAATAGTTTTCTGGCAGGTGTCAGTAAGTCCATTAACCTACAGTGTAGGTAAGTCAAGGCTTGGCTGAACAAATTGTTATTTTTAGTTAATTTGATTTTTGAACTCAAAACGATAAGCAATGTCAGATAAAACTTTTTAAAGTTTGTATCAAATTTCAAACTAGAAAGTGAAACAGAAAATTAAACTTTATCATTTCGAACTGAGCAGCATTAACTTGCATAAAATGGTATGTACAAGCTTCTGGGTTCTCCATTACATTTTGAAGAATATCCAGTATCAGCAGCTTACAACACCTGGTTATTTCATGCGTAAATTATTCATAGTAGCTGCCATAGAACTCTGATTTTAACTATCCCCATAGAAAAAAATCCAGTACAGTTGAGGATCTGGATGGTCATTCTGAAAAACTTTTTCATCAGATCCACTGACCCAGAAAATTATTATATAGGAAGTGTCGCGTTGGTATTACACTATCCTACGCTATACGCTATGCTACTACTGGACTATTATTCCCATTTGACTTTTTTGGCATAATGGTTATTGTCAGGAGGCGGTGGCTGTCAAAGTTTCATTTTTTCGTAGATGAGTGTCTGACCATTTTTCGATTTTATCAGCCTCATTATCATATGACTCTTCAGGGTGACTTATTTCAAGTGGAATGCACCATATAAAAGAAACAATGAATAACTTGTGATGCGCTGGTGTAGTACTGAATATTACTAGAGTTCTATCTAACACGAAAACGTTATTTTTAACACGTCGACAAGTGTTTTATTCACCTAGTGATCATCTTCAAAACGAAGATTAAACTTAATCTTTCTCAAACTGGATGTTTCTCTTCTAGATGATTACTTGGTGACTAAACAGGTGACGACGTGCTAAAAATAACGGTTTGGTGTTGAGATATAACTCCAGAAATATTCAACAATGGAATAGTCAATTTACAATAGAATGAAAGTTCTGAATGTCATGAGGCAAGCTAGTATTTGTCGACCACAAGCACATTTTTCCAGAATTTTGCGAATATTCCACATTTGTATACATCAGTTCTGCCTGAGAAAAACCATATGAGGCAGAATTCACGTGGATAGGGAACAGTAACAAACATTTTGTGAAACGATTATTGACGTTCCAAATGACAGTCAATTTTGCCAAATCTCTAGAATAGTACTGAAAGATTGAAATCGAATTAAAGTAGTTCGGTAGTTATCCCTCTTCATAAAGGAGGAGATTTAGATAATCTCTCTTATCTTCGCCCTATTTCTCTAATACCAACTATATCGAAAGCCATCGGAAAACTAGTTGAGATTCAAATTAATAAATTCTTGTTTTTATATCATATCATAAGTCAAGATCAATTTAGGTTTCAGGCCGAAATAAGCACTCATGATGCAATTTTTTCTTTTCTGTACGATCTTTATTCAGAAATAAATGCTGGTGAAGCAGCCGCAGCAGTTTTCTTCGATCTCTCTAAAGCATTCGATTATGTTAATAACAATATACTGCTCAGAAAACTCAATTGTTATGGGTTCAAGGGAACAACTTATCAATGGTTTGAATCATATCTCACAGGACGAGATCAATTGGTCCGAACAACAGAAATCTCAGAAAGAAGGGCAATCGATGGTGGTGTACCACAGGGCTCCGTGCTGGGACCTGTTCTCTTTCTATTATATGTAGATGATTGGACGAAGATCAACATATCTGACAGCTTTACACTTTTCGCCGATGACAACACCATCTTGTGGAAAGAGAAAAATGAAATC